>CAJVPP010002245.1:0-15664 GCA_910592005.1 Funneliformis mosseae
ATAATTAAAATTATTTATAATAATTTTAAATATTTTAAAATAATTTATTTAAAAATTAATATTTTTATAATAAATTTATAATATTTTTTAAGTAAAAATTCAAAAAAATATATAATTAATTAGTGATATTTTAAAGATAAATATATATGAAAATTTTAAACTTATATATATTATTATATATTGATCTTAGAAATATGAAAATATAATTATTTAATAGGTTTTAATAAGATAAATACAATAAATTAAAATTTATTTTTTATAATTATCTAATAAATATTTTTTATCTTTTTATGATTACTAAATATTAAAATATTATAATTTTTCTATAATATTTTATAATAATTTAAACTTATACTTTAAGAAATAATATAAATTTTTATTGATTAATTATAATATAGTAGATAATTATCTATAATAAATTAATTTATATAAATAAAATAATTTTTATTCAAATTGTAAACTTTTCATAAGTTTAAATAAATAATAAAGAAATTAATTATAATTTTTATATATATATTTCTTTTAAAATATCTTTATATAAATTTTAATTATAATTTATTATATTAATTTATTTTAATTTTATCATTAAGTTCAATTAAATAATCTTAAATTTAAATTATATAAATAATAAAAAATTGATTTAAGAATTCTGAATACTTATAGAAAAATAAGAATTTTTTAAGACTATAATTTCTAATAAGTAGAAATAATTATTATAATTCTTTAAGTTATATGTTTAAAGTATTAAAATTAAATCTGATAAAAATATATATTAGATTAAATTAATTTAATAAAAATTTATCAGTTTGTATATTATTCTACATATTTATAAACTTAAACTTTAAATAAGATAACTAATAATTTTTCAATTAAATAATATTTATATTATAAGATTTTACAAATATTTTAAAAGAATTTGAAAATATATAAAAAAATTCTATATTATAATTTAATTAATAATAAGTAAATTTTATTAATATATTTTAATATAAAACAGATTTTTTAAATTATAACTAACATAATTATTTTAACTATGATGTAATATTTTGCTATTATCATTTTAATTTTATTAAGAAGTATGTTAATAAAAAATTATTTGACAATCTTAATATTAATTTTATTTTTTTTTAAAAATTATAATATAAATTAATTAATTAAAATTTAATTTTTTAAGATAATTATATAATTTTTAAATTTTATTAAAATTTTAATATAATGATCAATTAAAATTTCATGTAAGCTTAATTTTTTTATTAATTTAATATATTTTATTAATTATTAATATGTATAAATATTTTATATTTTAATTAAATCTTGATACTAATAAGATAAATATTTTAAAGATAATAAATTTATTATTGTATTAATAAAAAAATATAATTAACTAAATATAAAACTTAATTTTTGTAATTATTTACAATTTTTTTAATTATATATTAACTTATTATATAATTTATTATATTCACTTGAAGTTTTTGAAGTATAATCTTTGAAATATTTTTATATTATTTATTTTGAAAATTATCTTTAATATTATTATGAATTTTCACTGTGATTTTTAATTAATATTATAATTTTATTTAATTTTACTATTATTATTAAAATTAAATATTAAAAAATGTAACTACAAATATTTTGTAATAAAATTATTTTATAATTTAAATTAAATAAAAATTATATCATTTTTATTATAAAATAAATTTATATTTTATATATTAATAATTATTATTATAATATTTAGTTTTAAAGGTTTAATTTAAGTAATTAGAATAATCTAATATTTTGATTTTAAGATTAATTTTTATTTGTATTTAATATATAAAAGATCTTATATTTTTATTATTATTTATTAATTTAAAAATTTGTTTCTTATCAATTTTAAAATCTATCTTGATCATTTTATTCATAATTTTTTTTTTATATAATAAATAATTAAGTATTTTATAATTGAAAAAAGAAATTACAAAAAATAAGATAAATAAATTTTTATACTAATTATAAAATAATTTTAGATTTTTATTATGAAATATCAAATTAGTTACAATTAAGTTTTAACAAATCAAGTTTTAAAAGATTATAAATATAAAAACAATTAATACAATTTGTATTAATTTTTATATATTTAAAGTTTTAATTGATTATTATATTTTTTTTTTCTGTAAATAAAAAAATATATTAATTGTTTGATTGATTATTTAAACTCAAAATATTTTAATAATTAATAAATTAAATTTTAATAAACCGAGTAAACTTGTTTATTAGTAAAAAATACATTGCTTTAAAAATTTAAAAATTCAGTTAAATTAAATAAATACTTAAGTTAAAAATATGAAAATGTTGAATATTATCTAATATTATATATGTCGATAGTATAAATTTCGATGAAATAATTTGATCGTATTTTTGTTAGTGTTTTATATAAATGTAACAATATGCTTTCTTCTGATAATTTTTATCAGTAAATGGAACACTTGTGTTTAGTGCGGTGTGTAACCATAATAATTCAATTCATGCAGATCAGCAACAAAAGTCGATATCTCTCTTTTTTCTTTGGAATTCCTCTATTTTTCTATTGACATCATTTTTTTTTAATATTATCCCCCCACTTCTATACGGAGAAGTCTCGTTAAATTCCGATTGATACTTTATTGGGAATAGATCAAATGGCATGTTTATTTTGACATACGTTATAGTTAAAGGAGAGTTTCCAAAAAGATATGTATTTGAATCAAAAACTAAAAATTTCCACTCTTATTAAGGGGTTATGTATGGAATTTGCTATCTCATGTGGTTTTTTTGTTTACGATAACAATATATTCATTCTTTATGTAAACATTGTCACCCAAATTGTTACTCCGTACCTAACCTTGCCAGTTCTAGACTCTGTTTTGTAAGCTTTAAGAGCATTTTAATAGGTAAAACAAAATTGTCATATAATTACCTTTTACGGATACAATGGTATGATTAATAACCGTATTTAGTGATTAATATTTAAATATTTAAATACCGTTCCTTTTCAAATTCTCTCTCCATACCTGCCCTGCCTTCAATATTGAATTCGAAATATATATAAATATATATTTCGCTTATTAACGCAATATGTCTAATAAAATGAAAAGTCCTGGTACTCCTAAAAGATCAAAAGGGAGGGAATTTAAGCCTCGAGAACCTTACACCCTCCGTTTACGTAAAATTCTTGAAGAATATCCCGATGGTTCACAAGTTCTTCGTGAAATTCTCCAAAATTCTGACGATGCAAAAAGCACTGAACAAGTTTTCATTTTGGATCATAATACTTATCCTTCGAATAGTGTATTTGAACCGGATCTGGAGGATAATTATCAAAGAACAAATTTGAAACTTGATAGATATCAAGGTCCTGCACTATTATCAAAAAATAATACCATTTTTGAAGAAAGGGATTTTCAATCTCTATTGAAATTGGCTAATAGTGAAAAACGCGATCAATTTGATAAGATCGGAGGTAAAATTGTTTTTACATTCTATAATTTATTGAGAGATATCTATCGTTGTTAATCTTTTTATACCTTTTTTAGTGATGGGCGTCGGCTTCAATTCAATTTATCATATTACGGATTCTCCATCTTTCATTACCGGTGATAAATACGTGATTCTTGATCCACATGAATGGTACTTTGAAGGTGGTGTTCAATTCGACTTTGTCGAAGAAGATTTGGCGAAGGAATATCCTCATCAATTTGCTCCTTTCAGAATCCCGTGCGATAAACCATTTAAAGGCACTTTATTTCGTTATCCTCTTCGGACTACTGAAGATTCTATTGATTCGAACATTTCTAAAAAAGTTTATAAACCTGACGAGATTTTAGAAATGTTTAACAAATTTTACGAGAATGAAAGTATTAATTGCCTACTATTTCTGAAATATATCGAATGTATTTCGTTTTATGAATTGAAAGTAGGTGCTACTGAACCTAATTTACTATATACGATCCGATTGGAAAATGCTAACAGAGTTCGAGAGCAACGTCATTTGATAGTAAAGAAAATCGTATCAATGATGGATTCGTTAAAATCAAAAAAACTTTGTAAAAGTAATCAATCACATACAACTTACGTTGCTTCGTTCTCTCGGCAGAAAGGCGATTCTATGGAGAATAGAGAGGTTAGCTCGTGGTTGATTTTGAATTATCTCGATGATATATATCAAGTTGAAGCATATTTCCAAGAGAAATTCAATAAGGATATAGGAGAATACAAGTTTATTCCTAATGTTGGACTAGCTGTCCCTTTGAATTGGTTAAACATTATGGGAAGATTATTTTGCTTCTTACCTCTTCCGGTATCTATGCCCTTTCAAGTCTCTGTGAATGGATATTTCGCGGTAAGAAGTTTTGATATTATCATATTATAATTATCATCTTTTTATATTAAATTCTTTAATTTACTAAACAGGTTAGCACTAATCGACGTTCTTTATGGTCAGCAGCAGATAATGAAGACCTGGTAATTAATCACTCATATAATATTCATCAATTATATTTTGTGGAATTTCGAATAATTTATACAATTTTTTTTTTTTTTGATTTGCATCTTAGGCGGCTGATGCATTGGCGCGTCTTAAAGTTACTTGGAACCGTTATTTATTTGAAAATATTTTACCAAAGGCTTGGGCGGAATTTCTTCGTGAAATTCCATTAAAAGTCATCGATATAAATCCAGATAATTTGTATAGATTCTGGCCAATAATCGAAAGTAATTCAACAGTTAATATATCTACATTTTGCAAGGATCTTTTGCAAAATGTCATAAATTGTCTCGGCGTCGAAGATCGTGTATTTAAAGGTCCTTCTTCATCAAGCCCCATTGGAAAAGTTGCTAATATACCAGCAAAATCATATCTTAAGTCATCGCTTCAAGAATTTCATTGGCTATCTTTGTCCAATGGTTATTTTGAAGATCCGAGATCGAATTACGGTTTATCTAAAATACTCGGAAAGATTGGTTTCCCTGTAATATTAGTTTCGCATGATATCATTAAAGCATTAAAAGATTCTAATCACGAAGGTTCTCTTAGATATTTTTCTCCTGCCATTATTCGCACTTATTTAAACCAAAATCGTAATAGATGGAATGATACACAAGATAACAATACAACCTTGACAATATCGAGAAAAGAAATACTTCAGTTATTTGGTTACATCTTAAAAGACAAAAAATTCAATGAATTAGAAGGTTTCAAAATGATCCCGCTCGCGGATGGTACGCTTGGTACTTTATCACTTTCCAGCAATTCTCACGTGTACATTTGTCCACGCGATGACTACAAAAATCATGAACTCGATATCTTCAAAGATCAATTGGACAATTTCATTGACAAATCAATTGATTTCGGATTATACCAAAGTTTGTATGAGTTTGCAAAAGCTGGATGGAATCTAAACATTAAAGTCTTGGACGAAGTTGCTGTTGCAAATATGATTAGATTCTCATTGAAATTGAGTATCGTTGATCGTAACTGGAATTTGATCGGAATTATTAAAAAGTCTTTATCAAACTCTGAAGAGATACAAATGTCTGATCATCGTGAATGGGTTTATAAGTTATGGGATAACTTAAAGTATAGAAATTGGGATTTAACAAAGTTTGAAGATATTCCTTTATTACCGACAAGCCGCTCTACTCTCAGAAAGCTAAATACTCCTAAAAAAATCTTTTCTAATCAAACAAGCAAGAATATTTCTACTAATTTAAGTTCTATTTTCGAAAAATTTGGTGCTGTTTTTGTGGAAGATGAATTTGACCGTAGTGAAGTTTCTAAATGGGCCAAGTAAGTATTTCTGCATAATCTGCTTTTGTATGGTGTTTTAATAAACTAAATGACCCTTCTATTTATTTATTATTATTATTATTATTATTTTGTCAGAGTAACTCGATATATTATTAGGCCTGATGATATTTTATCAGTTCTAAATTCTTTACGAACCGATTCTTCTTACCCAAAAAATTTGAATCACGAATTGAAAATCCATGAAGCGTCAACGCTCGTTGATCACTTATCAAATCACTTACGACTTGCCAATAAGTATCACTTTAATTCGAACCATATTGAAATCATTAAGCATCTTCCAATTTTTATAGAAGTTGATCATACTTATTCAATCCCATTATTACCTGCAAAGAAAAGTTGGTATCTTCTACCTAAAAGTGATGAAAATACATATGGAAAAGTTATTTATCCAAGCAACATGGGGGGATTTCTAAGTACAAGCTCACAAAATTTATCTTACATATTGGAAGATATAATTAAGATTCCGCGATTAAATTCATATGAATATTGGAAAGATTATGTAATTCCATTCCTTTATTTGCAGCAGCAGACTGACTTAGATATAGTAATTGACAAACTTTTTGATAAATTACCTTTCTTACTTGATCATGATTCAAACTTGAAGGATGTTCTTGGAAGAACTTCTTTTGTACCTGTTGGCACATTAAAAATGTCACTTCAGCAGCAAATGCCTGATAACATAAAATTAGCTAAACCAACAGAATTATTTGATCCAGAAGAAAGGGAAATAACTGGTCTATTTTTTGAGGAAGAACAAGTCTTTCCTGCTGGGAAATATGGCGTCCCAAAGGCCTCGGCTTCCAACAAGTTCTTTTCGAATTTAAAATTATTAGGGATGAGATCAATTCTTTCTCCAGATGATGTTAATTCTCGAATCAATTCTATTGTCAAAAAAAGAAAGATACCTGATGTTCGCGAATATTTAATTCACGCAAAAGCGTTTAAGATTTTTAAATATATTGATGACAAGTGGGATACGTTTGTTATACAAAATCGAAATACTCGTGAGACAAAAGTTAACGATGCACTGAAGACTATTCTAGAAACAGAATGGATTCCTACCGTTGACGCTTCTGAGAAGAAAATTTTCTCAAAGCGTCAAAATTGTTATAGTCAAAAAGATAAATATTTAGTTTGTCTGGTTACTCCACTACTTGAATATAAAGTTAAGAACAAGAGATTTTTAAAATATTTGAAATGGGATACATATCCCGAAGTGAAAACGGTGCTAAAGCAGTTGGAGTTTTGTCAAGTTAGTTTGTCTAACAAGCAACCACCTGAGCATTTGGAAATGATTTGTAACGCGATTTACAAATATATCAATGATGCTCTTCGAGCAAACGATGAGACTTCTATGAAAGAAGCCGATTTCATGAAGAAATGTTTGAAAAATCATCCGTGGATTTTATGCAGAAATACATTACATCCAACTGATAAAGTTGTCTTTAGTCTTCCAATTGAATTTCAAAATAATAATTCCTCATTCGTTGAACTTCCTGAAGGATATAAAAGTGATTTTTGGTACTTATTCAAAGAAATGGGAGTTCGAAATGAGCTTGAAATCAAGGATTTGATTACAATTATTAGTAATATGGTGAAAGGAAACATGGATAGAGATTTATCAGCAGACGAAATTAAAAGGGTCATTAAAGCTCTTGAACTTATATCCAAGCATCAAAGGAATTCTAAGAGTAAGAGAGGAGAAAATCACACAGAAAATTTGGATGGATTATTAGTTCCAAGCAACAAAAATAGACTTGTAAGATGGCATGAAATTCAATATAATGATATCGGAGATAGATTTGACGAAGAAAATGAAAGCGAATACAAAATCACTCACAAACTTGTAACCCAGCACATGGCAAAAGATTTAGGAATTCAACATTTGAAAGGAAAATTGTGCGGTAATTATTATAATCATAATCCATACATTATTGTTTTACACGTTACCTGATCTCCACTTTCATTTTATCTTTAGCTGGAGATGAGATTTTTGAACAAAATGAATCATTAACTACCAGAATTAAAAATATTATTAAGGTATTTTTTTTTTTATTTATTTATTTTACCACATTAGACATTATTTTCTCATTTTAAATCTTTTCGCTTCGTTAGGATTATTCATTAAATCAATTGTTTAAAGAGTTCCTTCAAGTATGTGATAAAATTTTAAATGTTTTCTTTTTATAAAATAATAATGACGTCTGAGCATTTACATGTATTCTCCAAACGTAGAATGCAGATGATGCTAAAGCCACACAGTTTTCAGTAACAATAGATGAAAGAAAAAAATTCCAGTATCATTCTTCTAATAAATATTTATTGACTGAGGAAATAGAAGATTGGCAGGGTCCTGCGATTTGGATATATAATGATGCTAAATTTACTGAAAAAGACTTTCGATCTT
This sequence comes from Funneliformis mosseae, assembly GCA_910592005.1. NCBI lineage: Eukaryota > Fungi > Glomeromycota > Glomeromycetes > Glomerales > Glomeraceae > Funneliformis > Funneliformis mosseae. The sequence continues at coordinate 8,238 of CAJVPP010002245.1, forward strand.
TGAAAAATCTTGGAGTTGGAGGAAAAGGTGATGATGATTCCAAAATTGGAAGGTTTGGACTGGGATTTAATTGTGCTTTTCATCTTACAGATATACCTAGCTTTGTAAGTGGGAAACATATTGTATTTATAGACCCAAGTGCAAAATATCTTCCAGCACAAGGGTCTCCTCCTAGAAAGTGTGGTGGCATGAAATGTAATTTTATTGAAAAGGAATTTAAGAAAAATTTTCCAGATCAATGTCTTCCTTATGAGGTTATGGGTTGTGACTTTTCAGAAGAATTCAATGGGACATTGTTTAGGCTTCCAATTAGAACTTCTAAGTTGGCAGAGAAAAGTGAAATTTCAGATCAACCTGTTGACATTAAAAAAATCTTTAAACTACTCAGTGAAGTTCAGAGTAATAAAGAGATGCTCTTTTTAAGGAATATAGAATCATGTAGCTTACATCACATAAAAGAACAGGAAAAAATTCCTCGACCGATATGGGAAACTCGAATTAATATGTCACATGATGATCGCAATATTCGTAGAAGCGTAATCGATAAAATTCAACTATATCAAATGGAGATCGAAATTAACAAATCACAAAACAAAAAAGCTTCTGAAATATGGCTTTTATGCACGGGAGGATTTAATACTATTATTAAATCAGCATTATCAGATTTTTCAAAAAAAAAAAATTTTAAGGTAAATTTATATTTAATGAATTAATTAATTTTACATCATTAAAATGTTAATTTTCTTCATCTTTTATCAATAAAGCCAAGAGGCGGAGTTGCTTCATTACTTGCTCAATCTAATGAAAAATCTTTGAACGAACTAAAAGCTGAATCGGTAAATTTAATTTTATTATATATCTCTTTACAACTTTCATATTAAAACATATTATTGAAATATTTATTTTACATTGCAGTTTCCTAATCCTCCTGAACTCAAAGGAGAAATGTTTTCTTACTTATCTCTATCGATAAGTACCAATTTGGGGGTCCATTTAAATGGAAACTTTTCTCTGTCTAGTTCCAGAAGCAATCTTATGCAGTCTGATAATGATTTCTTGCTAAAAGAGTGCGATGATACAAAATGGAATCGATATATTTTCTTTGATATTTTACCGTCGTTGCATATTAGATTATTCGAACGTATTGTAGATCTTGAAAAAATTAGACATGTAAAAGATAAGGCGGATTTCATTCCACATACTTTAAAAAACCTGTGGCCGATCAACGATAATGTAACTACGAATCTGTACAAAAGTTACGGATCAACTGTCATTAAAAAATTAGGTCATGGTGGTCATAGAGTATTCTGGACCGAAGCAAATGGAGGTAAATTTGTACCATTAAAAGATGGTAAAATTGATGATGGTGAAGAAGAGATTATTGCTGATGTTTTGACTGATTTGGGAATTCCGATTTTGAAACTTGACAAGAACAAAATTGAGCATATTAAAGATATTGCAAAACAAAAAAGATCTCTAGGTTTCGATTTACCATTAATCAACGAACAAATGGTTTGTGAAGTTTTGCGAACAAATCGAGAAAATGAATTTATATCTTCTTTAGAACGAAAGATTAATAATGAAAATTCTGATAACAAAAAGACTCTTCAAGATTCCATATTCATATTTCTTCGATATATTCTTGGTAATAATAATATTTCTTTTAAAGAACTTGTTGGTTTACCATTGGTTCCGTTGAACGATGGTTCGGTTGGGAAGTTTGGTGAAATATACTACATTGGGAAACAAAAACATATAGACCTATTTCCAAATGTTAGGCCATCTAAATTTGTTACCGTTAAGTTACCAAAAGATCTATTGAATTTCTTTAAACAGAATGAATTTTCTGTATATACAAATATTAAAGAGTTTGACGCTGATGCAATTTTACATCTTCTGTCGTTAATGTTTAAATATGAAGAGAGAAATGAATTGGATTACGATCATAATGGAAAAGGTATAAATGGCGAATGGCTAGAGGAAATTTGGTCAAAATTAAAGTTCGCCAAAGCTATCGATTATGGGAAACTTTCGAAATTTCCTATATTACCAATTATTCAACCTAAGGAGGTGCTTGTTCGACTTGACGGGAATAATCCCGTTTTAAATGTGCCCGAAGGAAGTATGATATATCCGGTGTTAAAAAAGCTAAAGTTACGATTCACGAATATGAAGTTTACAGATACTGCCAATCCAAATCTTAAGCAATGCATATTGCAATGCACTCCAGTGAATGTTATTAATTCCTTGGAAAGGGCTTGTGTTTTATTGAACTTGACTATGAATCGATTATTTGAAACTAGTAATCTTTCACTTAAGGATTATGAAAGATTTAGATCATACGTTTATGACAATCACAAAAGTTTAACAAGTAAGTGAATAATTATAATAATAATAATTTTATTGGTAATAATTTTTAATTTAACATCTTGCATCGTAACAGAACAGGGTCAAAAACAAGAAAGATTTATGAAAATCCTTCGTTCTTTGCCGATATGGGCAACACATTCTTACGATAACAAGTTTATTGATGCCGAATCGGGATTCCTCCTTCCCAATACTCTTCCATTCTTTTCATTTAAACAAGATGCTCATTTTTATAAATGTGATGAACCTGATTACCATAGTCTCTTTGGATTAGGTGTTACCTCCATAAGTGAAAAACAGTACGTTGAGCTTATTTTCATCCACGTAATTGCACCATCCCAAGATTATATGTCAACACCACCACACGAATATATAACTACAGAGCCATCTCAAGAATATATAACTTTCTTGCAGAAAGCTTTAACTTTAGGGAATTCAGATATTGAAAATTTTTTTGCGCGACGTCCAGTAATCCCTAATAAATCACTAAAATTGGTGATGGCAAATACTTTATACGACAGCACAGTTCCTTTATTCTATCATGTTTTTAAAGACACCGACAAATTTCTACCTTCAGTATTATGCGGTAATCATAGGGTGATGATGGCTCTAGGAAGAATTGGTCTTAAGCTTCAGGTGAATAGCAAAACATTCATTGAATGCGTACAAGAGATTAGATCACAAATTGACCAACCTACCAGGTTTCCCATGACTGTGGTCAAAACCCGAGCAAAGTTTGTATTGGAATATTTATATTCGAATCATCTGAATTTCTCAGACGATCAATGGAATCAAATCATGCACATCAAATTCATCCCATCAGAATTTCTTCAAAACTCAAGATTTTATGAGAATGCGATAGAAACTTCGGGATTTGAAAGTTTTGCATTGCTTTGCTCTCAAAAATATAAGGAAGTGTGTTGGACGCAAAGGCCTTTCTTTGATAAAAGTGTTGAGCCTACTGAAGCATTTATTGACCGTTATCCTACAATTGGAAAACCATTTGTTGAGGATGTTATCAATCATTGGTTTTTAGTTGTTGAGAAAATACGCGGACAAAGTAGTTCTTGGAGGTCTTCAGGAAATTATCCAGCCATTAAAGGAATGATCAAAAAAATTTATGAAGAAATGAACGCATTTTCGCAAGAAAACAACCTGATTCGTCCCATTTCCGAGAGAATCAATACCGAGAGGAAATTATTCTTGAATGGAGAAGATCTACTCGATAGAGAAAATTGGTTAGCAGGAAGAGAGCTTGTATTTGGAATAGAAGAAGATATTAGAGCAGGATTGCACAAAGTTAATGAATGTTTAATGCCTTACAAGAACTTATTGATACTTGGTGGAGTTCAAAAGTTGGAAGAGTTGGATGAATTAGACGAGAATGAAATGAATGGAGGAGATGGAAAACACGATCAAAAGGAGCATTTATTTAAAAACCTAATGGACAAACTCAAAAGTCATCCTGATACACGACACCATGACGTGATTTTTATCGTCGGTGAAAATGCAACGAAGATTGGCGCTAATCGTTACGTGCTTTCTGGTATAATTTTTTTTTTTTTTTTTTTATATATATATATATATACATATTTATATTTTATTTTTTTATTTTTTCATTAAAATTTTGATTTATTCTTTTATTAGCTGCATCAAGTTATTTTCATAAAATGTTTTGTGGCCACACAGCCGAATCGATAGAGAATAGATTAGTTGAAGTTATAATAGAAGATATTCGATCAGATGCATTTCAAGTATTCCTTCAATGGTTATATGGAGAAACTTTTGAAATAGCGAAAAATTCTATTTTACGCAAGAAAGCCGAATTTGGACCAGATGAGGATTATGTTAGTTATTGTTTGTCATTTCTTATTGATTTGTTGAAAATTACGGATAGGTATGAAGGTAAACCACTTAAAGATATAGTAGAATTTATAATTATGAAGGAGAAGGAATACATTAACGTCAATAATGTATGTGAAATCTTAGAATGGGCAAAGGATTGTAATGCCTTAAAACTAAAAGAACGCTGTGAAAAATATATAAATAAAAATAGGAGTATAATTTTTGAGAGTAGATGGGAAAATATTAGAACAGTAGAGAACGAAGAAGATAGATCAAATGAAACCCAAATGTTAGATTTATTACTTAATAATTAGATATGAACAAGAATTTTCTGTTAATAATAGTTGTAATTTATCAATAAAACATGAAATATTTTGTTTTTTTTTTTAATACTTTTTGTACCTCCGAGACAATTAATCTGTTAATGTAGGCCGAAAATTGTTCTCGCATGAATCAAAATTATCCAATAAATCACGCGGTGTAAAATTAAGACCATCTTAAAATTTTTACAAGTTTACTTGAATTGGTCTACAAGTATATGTTTCGGTTGTTAACGATTATCTGATTGTCAAGTAAGTACCTTGACAATATAAGTTGCCAGGATTGGTAGAATCACTTCCTGTGAAGTTTGTGTATAATTATGACTAAATAATTTGTCATTCGTGAATTAATTAACGCGTCTTCTCAAAAAAATTTAATTATTAGATATTTTATTAAATTTTCCCAACCCAGAATAAAATAAAAAAATAAAATAAAATAAAATATTATACAAATGGTATTAAAGTATCTAAACACAAGAATATTAATATTGTGAAATTTTTTTTTTTTTAAAAAAAAAAAAGGAAAAGAAAACAACTTAAATAGAATCGATAAATAGCCGTTGTAATTGTTCAAATAAAAAGAAAAAATATTACTATATATTTCCAGTTCCTGAACTTATATCACCGGAACTATTTAAATTATTAGCAGTAGTTAATTTATTCAATAAATCCATCATTTCAACTAATTTACCTTCCAATGAATTTAACCTATTGTCAATAGAACCTTCAACGGATTTCACAGAATTTTTTAATGTCGAGATTTCACCATGAATACTATTCACATCTTCATTAATGGATGAAATTTCATATGCACGCGGACTTGCGACCGTAGATAAACCATCATCAATAGAAGACGACCTTCTTATATTATCTTTAAAGAACACTTTCTTATTTTGAATATTCCTATCATCAATTGATCCATTAGAAGTTTTGCCAGAAATTAATCCTTTGTGATCACTAGAACTCGACTTCCAACTACTATAAAATTCAATGCCACTTTTTCGATTCATTCGTTCAATATTCTTTTGTTTATAACTATCAACATCCAATCCAGTGATATCCCATTCTTTAGCATCTCCACTGCTACTTCCCTCTTTTGAAGTATCATTATCATCATCATCATCATCATCATCATCATCATCATTATTACTATCAACATTATGATATTTAAATTCATTGAATCTAATTGAAGCTCTTAATGACAAGTATTCTTGACACTTTCTTAACCACTTGGAGATCTTATTTGTATCACTTATATAGAATATATGCCGTGGATTTCCTTTTGAATCACCAAATGGTTTTTCTAATGTTTCGTAATCAGCAATTAATTCGGCTCGATATTTCAACACAGCTAATCTACCGTCCGATTTAGCCTCATCAAAAACGCCCCTAAGTTACCAATATACAAAAAAATATATTTAATTTCTTACATCTCTGCTTTTTAACGATAAATAACTAACACTTACGACATAAATGCTATTAGCATATTTTGCATAACAATAACCAACAAAACACTAGCTATAAAACTCAATAGACCGACTGGCCAAAAATCCCATTGTTCTAATTGATCCCAACGTCCATTTATCCAGAAATAAACGGCTGCTACGGATTGACCAAAATTTGCAAAATAATTATCTGTAGGATCGCTTAAATTAAAAGATTGTGAGATTAATTGATTTTGGGGAACTCCATTTAGATCCGTGACAGTAAACTGTGATCCATTCGGTTTGACGTCTATCCCATCTGGATTACGAAGCAATAAATACCTAGAGAGCAAGAAAGTTAGAAGAAAATTTTTTTGAAAAATAAATAGATAAACACATATATATTGACAATTACATTGCATGCCCGTGTGCAAATACCACAATACCTATTAAACCAATTTAAAATTTATTATTAATTCTAGGGCATTTATTAAATTTTCTATTAAATTAATATTATTTACCCATGAACGCGATGAAAGGCCAGACGTTCCGCATAATATTTATAATTATATAAATAAAATTTCCTGTTCCTGAGAAATATCTGAGCAATAAGAACTAAAAAAAAAAAAAAATTTGTTAATATATCTGTCTCTATCAAAACAAATAATTAGCTTTTGCTAATGTAACTTACCAACTCCATCCATAGTACCAATACAGTAAATGCAATAGCAATCGTTAACTGTTTTAATTGATTTGGAGGTACATCGCCTCTAGATTCTCTTATCAGTTCAACAGTATATGTAGCTAAAGGCATTATGATACTAGCTAAATCAAAGAAATTATAAACGCTAACATATCTCCTCACACCTTCATGCATAAATTGCACAACTTCACTAGCCAAAAGATAATAACCCAGATAATAAAATAATAAAACCATAATATTTATAATTATTTTAAATTGCAACGCAACGTCATCATCAGCCTGTTTAGCTGAAACGATAGTTTTTTTTACAAAACTATTTCTTACAGCGCCGGTCAATACACAAAATAAACCAGCAAAACAAAAAAATAACAATGCGTGACGCATAAAATGATTGCGTGCAGACCCCCATTTAAAATCTATTACAGCTTCCATTGCAGGATTATCAAATAACATGCCATTCTTATCTTTTCTTATTACTCTTAAGAATGGAGATAATTTTGACGGCTTGGTAATGGTATATCCACGTGGCCATACCAACATACGCAATAATCGAAATGGTAACGTACGATAATTTATATCTTGATTTTTAGTACCATCAGGATATACGGTAAAGTCCGGTAATGGAACTAATCTTAACGCTACTAACGCTGACGAATCCCCTCTATCCAATCCTGGTATGACTTTTTGTAACGCTGCCAATTGTTGATTATGTGTAAAACTATTACAAAGGAAAAAAAGTATATGTAAACTTAAGATTGAAATTTAGAT
>CAJVPP010002246.1:0-15662 GCA_910592005.1 Funneliformis mosseae
TTTATACTAAATTTGCTAATATAAATAAATAAAATATTAATTGATTATAAATAATAAATAATTAATAATACAAAATGATTAATAATATAATAGAATTTTCTGATGACTTCTGGATTTTTCGTATAATCTTTATTTAATTTATTCTCTCATCTTCACCATCTTCGTCATCTAACATAGCGCAGTTAATATGTCTTTTAGTCACATATATCATATGATCTTTTAGATCAATATCTTCTTATAACAATAAGTTAGAAACGTTAGAAGGATTCAGATAATTTACTTTTCTGGATTTTGCAAGTAGTCTCTAGAAAGTAGAATTAGATCCTAAAAATAAAGAAAAGATTACTTTCATTATTAGATTTAGCACATATAAGTTTAATGTTATGCCCTTTAGACTTTGCAATACTCTTGCAATATTTCAGCGATTAATGAATATCATTTTATGTGATATCTGATGACAAAATGTGGTTGTATATATTGATAACATTAATATTGGCATTAAAACGTTTGACAAATATCTTCTATAACTAGAACAAGTATTTTTATGTTTGTGACAAGCCAGACTAAAACTAAGCTTAGAAAAGTGTTTCTTCTTTGAATAGGAATTACCATTCCTTAAACATGTAATTAGCAGAGAGGGAATTCAAACAGATTTAAATAAAATAGCTGTTATGAAAAACTTTCAGTATCAAAAGACTTGATACAACTCAGAAGATTCATTGCTTTAACATTATACTACAGAAGATTCATAAAAGGCTTTGTTAATATTATCAAACTTTTAAATAGATTATTTAAAAAGAATACTTCTTTCATTTAGACACAAGAGTAATAAGATGCTTTTGAATTATTGAAAAGATGTTTAACATCTTCACCCATTCTTGCATACTCAGATTTTGAAAGACTTTTTATTTTATATACTGATACTTCTTCCTTTGCTTTAGGAGTAATTCTCTCTCAAAAGAATGATAAGAAAAAAGAACGAGTAATCACATATACAAGTAGAACTTTGAGATCTCCTAAAAGAAAATATTCTATAACTGAAGTAGAATGCTTAGCTGTCATATAGGCAGTGTAATATTATCATCACTATTTACATAAACATAAATTTACAGTAATAACTGATCATGCTGCTTTGGCTTATTTGAAGAATATGAAAAATCCTATTAAATGACTTAGACATTGGCTAATGACCTTTAACTCTTATAATATAGAAATTATTAATTACCCTGAAAAAATTTATTCAAATGTAAATACTTCAAGCCAGATATAATACTAAAAAGTTCTTCAACAAATTTAAAAAGCAAATAGATTTATTTTTGCGAATACTCTCACAGATAACAGATTTTAATTTTAACCTAACTATGGATTCAGATACATATTTTTCACTAGTATACTATTTATTAGAATTTAAAATACTAATATATTTAAATTAATAGCAACAAGCAGCAATTAAAAAAGTCAAGATATTTTATTGTAATAGAAGGACAGCTTTATAAAAAGAATAAACAGAAACTCTAACGACCTTTAAAAGTTATAAAAATTAATAAAATTAATATTATATATACAATTTGCACTCTGCTCTTCTGGCAGGATATTTTGCATTAAAGAAAACCTACAGAAAAATCAAAGTAAAATACTATTAGTCACAAATATATGACCATGTATGATAATATATTCAAACTTACAATGAATGTCAAAGAAGAGAGGACTGAGCCATTGCATCCTATAAAAGTTAGATAACCATTTGATCAAGTAGAAATGAATATTGTTAAGATTTTACTCATAATAAACAAAGGAAATAAATATATTATAGTAGCGATTGATTACTTGACTAAGTGGCCTGAAGTTAGAGCTCTTATGAATGCAAAAGCATTCTTAGTAGTTCCTTTTTTTTATGAAGATATAATTTATAGACATGAATGCCTCAAGGAATTATTAACCAATAGGAAAACGTATTTTGTAAATCAAATGCTAGATTCTTTATGTAAAAAATTAGAAATAAAGCATAAGTTGACAACTGCATATCATTCTCAAACTAATAATCTTATTAAGCGATTTAATAAGACTTTGTGTGAAATACTAATAAAATTCACAAATGAAAATAAAAATGATTGTAATAATTTTTTACTATCCACCTTATTTGCATATTATACAAAAAGGCATAGTATCACATGACATGAACTTTTTTACTTAACCTATAGGAGAAATACTATATTGCTAATCAAATTTTAAGTACAAATATTAGATATGTAAAATGTAACGTTAGCTAAACAAGAAGATTTAATTAATTATAAATGATAAATAACTGAAAGGATAGATAATGAAATACAATAAGCATAAAATAATATTCAAAACTCTCAAAAGAAATAAAAGGAGCAACATGATTGCAAATTGAAAAGAAGTGTTAACTTTAAAGTTAGAGAATTAGTTCTAATATATAAAAATAATTTACAAGATAAAAAAAAGCTTGAGAAAAGATGGAAAGAACTGAATTACATTCATGCTGATCTTGAGAATGAAGTATACAAATTGAGAACGTTAGACAGAAAGATCTTAAAAACACCTATAAATAGTGATAAATTAAAACAGTATCACTAACGTAATTCACCTCAGCCCATTATACTGATTGAAAATTGAAGAAACTTATAGAAAATGCTAAAACATTTTAGCTGAAAAATATTTAAATAGGAGGGAGCCTAACTTGAAATTGATAAATTAATAAGATGGAAGAGTTAGAAGCATCCCTACATAGATTGAAAAGGGAAGCGCCAGTAAAAAATTATAATTCTGATTCTTTACTGATTCTTTTCTGAATTTACCATGATACTTAACTAATGATCATTTCTGATTCTTCACTTATTCTTGCTAAGATTCTGAACAACTTCGGTAAAATATCAGAACATAAAATACTTCATAAATTTCAGGTAGAAATTAGAAAAGAATCAGATTTTTAACAATGCTAATATTTGTCCTATATTTATACGATACTCTTGAATTATCACAAAATATCATTAAAATATCAGTAAAAAATTATCTAATATTTGTGTAACTATAGGAAATTAAAACCTGATATTCTATATTTACTATGTTTACATTTATAGATATATAGTTCAATTGTATATTTACTTTATATAAACCATAATAACATGTTATATTTTATTATTTGTATACTCTTATGAATACATATTGCTTTTATAAAATTTTGTTGTATGCTTTTTATAATATATACTATTTACATATATATCATCATTACTGAACTTCTTAGTTATCATTGTCATTGTCATCGTCATTATCTGTAGCAGAGTGGTATGATTGTGAAATTGTTCATGCCAGAGCATTTTTGGGTAGGGTTAAATTATCAAACTAAATTTATCTTTGTACTAGCAAATTCATGTTGTTTTTATATGACTAATCTTCTTGTCAACTTTATCTATCTTGTGGAGTAGACTTCGAAGCTATTAAGAAATTAATCAATAAATATAACCAAGTTGATTATATATATCGATTTATCCAATATGATACTTACACAGCTTGATCTCCATTTTTTATCATAAACATGTAGGACATGTTTGTTGCCTTTTTTCTTGTTCTTTGGTCTGATATATTGGTCTATTTCTTTGTCACAGAGGTCTTTATCAGTCTCAGAAACTTCATCACTATAATACTTTCCTTTATTCATTATAGTTTCATAATCTTCTTTAAATTTTTCTTGTAATATGCATATCAGTCTGAGTTCAGTGAGTATTGCGTCATTTGTATTAAATATATATGTAAGCCCTTTCTGTTTTCGCTCCTTTTTCTATCAAAATAAATGTTAGTAATATAATTTATTCTATTTAATTATTTTCGATTACTTACATCATCTCTTTAAGAATTAATCCCCTTTCTCTTTTTATCTGATTTAGCTTTATCAGGATCTTGCTTTATTTTCCAGACTTCTTAGCGATGATGGTATAATTATTACAAAACCCATTTTAATTCTATTTTCTTGTATTAGTATCTTCCTCTCATGACTTTGTCAATCTCTTTGATCATATTTCTTGAGATATCTTGACTGATCTCAGTCCATTTTTTAGTATAATCTAATTGCAATGATTCGTCAAGTCTTTCCAAAACAGTTACAACGTTATCCTATTTGTAAAAATTAATTAAAATTTATTTGTTATTAATCATAGTGTCTGATACTTACATGAAATACTTTATATTGTTCTTCAGTTATGTCTTTAAGAGTAAATTGCTGTTTATATCCAGATTTTAGTTCTGATGAGAGTTGACAATTATCATTATCAGAAAAGGATGAATTTCTTTTTTTAAGCTTGTTAACTTTTTCTGTAAGTTTCAGTACATTTCTATTTAAGGTTTCAAAAGTTTCGATATCTATATTGTAAGATTGCAAGTGAGAATGTATAATATTATTAGTTGTAATTATATTAATGATTTAATCATACTAATAATCTTACTATATTTGTATTTTATGATTGATCGTTAATAGGTGTTCTGATTCTTTCTGGTTGGTCTCTTGATCGTGAAAAATGTTCTCTTTCTTCACTTTGTAACCTATTGTTGTATGGCGAATGGTCTCTTCTAATACTTGATGATCGTGAAGGATAATCTCGTGAGAACGTTCTCTTTCTTCACTTTGTAACCTATCGTTATATGATGAATGGTCTTTTCTGGTACTTGATCTATCATTATTTAATCTTAGAGCTGGTGAAAGAGATCTTTCTATTACTTTGCGATGAACAGATACTGAAGCCCTTGCTGTATTAACAGTTTTGAGTTTAAAAACTTTTTTGTTACGTATATTAAACCAATTAATAATGAAAAAAGAACTAAAATAAAAGTAAAAAATGTCTCCTTTTATACCTTATTTTTTTTGAAAAGTAATAACATATCCTTCTGACACTTGTATAATATGACCTAGACTCATAATCTTGATATGTAATGATATATATTTGATAACTTACCATATTAGGATAGAACTAACTTATTTTATAAAGGCAATTTTGATATATATTTGATAACTTACCATGTCAGTAAGAACAGAACTAACTTATTTTATAAAGAATATACGAAAAAAAGAACATACGTCAGGAAAAAACTGAACTAACTCTTTATAAATGATTATGTAGGAAAGAGAAGAAAAAAAAACATTTCACACTCATGTGAACTCATTATCCTTTTATAGTAAATTATACTTTGTTAGTAACACATACTTTTGTTAGTAATATAATAGTTAATCATGTTATTCTATGTAAATTAAACTATAGCAAAATTATATGACTTATTATTCAGACTTCGATTAAAAATAGCAAACAATAACGAGATCAAATTATATTATTGTCATCCAAATTCATCAAAAAATCGGTTATCGGCTATATTTATATTGATTTTATTTTTTATTTTTTTTATTTTTTTTTAATTCATTTTGTATTATCAAATTAAATATGCCAAGAAATCAAAAAATAAAAAGTCATTTGTAAAGAATTCTAATAAACCTAATATAAAATCAAGAAAAGTTCAATGTGATTGTGATAAATATAAAGGTCAGATGATTGATCTGCGCATAAAAAAAATATGATTTAATATTAAATCAAGAAATTACAGCAAGATGGATTATCGAAAGTACAGAGTTAAATCAAGATCTAAACCAAGATACAGAAGTTTACATATCAGATGGTGATAATGAATTTGAGCTTGATCTTCCAGAAACTTTAAAACCTTTGACTCAGAATCCAGAAGAAAATTACTTGTTTCTTCCTAAAGTAAATAAAAAAACAATCAAAAGGTGATACAACTTTTAATTATCCTATAATTATTATTGAACAAAGTATTTTTGATGATGATAACGCTAAAGATAATCAAGTTGATGATGATGATAGTGACTTAGATTCTATCAATGAATAGGAAGAATATTCGTTTAGTAAATTTAGTGTACCAAGCAATATATACGATGATGATCTGAAAGTACCTTTCGTCGACTTTAATGAGGGATCTAATTGAATAGTTCTATGGATTTTATTATACCAAGAAAGAAATCAATTATCTGAAGTGGTAACTAATTCTTTAATCAAATTTATCAAATATATTTTAGATCTCATTGATACAAGTACAAATCACTCTTTTCCTATATCACTATATATGACACATAAGGTGCTTAGTGTTTATGCCTATATTATTAATTATGCAAGCTATGCAAAATGTTGTAAATTGTATAAAGTAATGGAAGTGTCATCTGATAAATCTAATCAAGTTCCAGCAATAAACAATTGTACCTATATTAATTTTCTGAACTATTCTATGAAGAATCAAAGAAAGAGATGTATGAATAAACTTAATAAAAAGGTCCATATTATGGATGGAATAATTTATTAGCCTTCTACAATATTTTCAGTTGTTAATTTAAAAAATCAATTACAATTAATATACAATTAGAAAGGATTTGAAGAGTCTTGTAGGAAATGGGCAGAAAAGAATAATAACACTCGATATTTAAATGATATTTATGATGGGAGAATATGGAAAACATTTAAAAATCCAGATAAAAATTTACCATTCTTTCAAAAAGAAGTATCAGATAGTCACTTGGGAATTATGCTGAATCTCAACTGGTTCCAACCATTCGATAACTCAGCATATAGTATTAGAATACTATATGACATAATATGTAACCTTCCAAGAAGTGAAAGATTCAAGCCATCAAACATTTTAACAATAGTTCTAATTCTCAGTCCAAATGAACTAAGCCTCCATCATTTAAACCATTACTTAGTTTCATTAATCGATCAATTAATTAAATTATGAAATGGAATCAAATTGTCAGCAACATATGAAAAATCTAATGGTAAATCTGTTCGAGTTACAATAATTTGTTACTCGTATAATATACCAGCAGCACAAAAACTTTGCAGATTTATATCAGCACGTATAGCTTGCCATAGATGCTTAAAAAGAGCGCGATTCAATGATCATAATCAATCTAATTTTAGTAGATTCAAGGATATTGACGATTGGTTCGTCAAAAGAGATGTAAATCAAGTATGAAATAATGTTCAGAAATGGCTAAAGTGTAATACTAAAGATGCTAGAAATATCCATGTCTACAATACTTGTGTGTGTTAGTTCGAAATTTACCGTCTCTAATACTTTTGATTCAGTAAATTTTCTTATTATCAACCCTATGCACTGTTTGTTCTTAGGGGTTGCTAAATAGATTGTAACCTGACTTTAGATTGAAGACGGCAGGTTGATACCTGATGATCTTGATAAAATGCAAACCTGAGCAAATCAAATACACATTCCATCAGACATCAGTAGAATTCCATTCAAAATCGCCAAAGATGAAGGGTTTTCTCGTTTTACTACTGATCAATAACGCACGTTCATTTTAATCTATACCACATTTATTATATGGGATCTGCTTGGAGAGACTGATAAAAATATTCTTGCCAATTTTATTCGTGTATGCAATATTCTTGTATGTAGGTCTATATTTAAGAATGGATTAGAAGAAGCTCACAATCGTCTTCTAATAATGGTAAAGCTTATTGAAGAGGATTACGGTTCAGAAAAAATTACTCTAAATCTACATTTATGTTTATATATATGTAATTGTGTACTAGACTATGGTCACCTCTACGCATTTTAGTGCTTTAGCTATGAACGTATGAACGGCTTACTAGGTAATAATGATTCTCTTATCAAATTAATATTCTATTAAAAGTAAATTAATTCATATTTCATATTTTAGGTTCATATTATAGCAGTAACAGAAGAATCAAACTGGAGTTGTTAAAAATCATTTAACAAAATTCTTTACTTGATATGTATTCATCATCACATATTTAACATATACACTTATCCGCCTGCTTGCCTCTAATATCTCTGAAAGAAGTAATTAGAAGCCTTAGATTTCTTGACAAATTTAATGAAATAGATTATTGAGAATTTTTATCAATGTTCAAAGACGTAGAAATAATAACTGGTACAAGTTTAGAATAATTTCTGGGTACTTTTCTTAAACTCAAAAACATGAATACAAATCTTGAAAAAGAAGTGTTAGATTTATTAGTTGAATATTACGAAAATGTATATAATGATAAAGAATTTGTAGCATTGTCAAATATTTATACTGCTTCATCCAAAGCTATTCCAGTATTATCACAAGTAGACATATATAGGCGATTACAACTTAGATCCAAAGTTTTCAGTTCTGCATACTCAAAAAAATATACCAATTTGGCAAAAATTTTGGCACAATTTACTCATGAAAATATGAAAGATACTTATTCAAGTATTGTTCAGTTTTATTTAAAACATACGCTTTATCTTTTGAAAGAACCTAAGAAACATTCATTAGCATTTGTAAGATAGCACCTTCTAACAGAAGATCACAAAATTAGATTCAATTGTAAGATCGGTAATGATAATAGTTCTTGCAATATTGAACTATGAAAAAGGATTTTTTTGAACTTAGCAGGAATTGTATAATCCTGATACACAGTATTTTAGGTCAGTTCATTGAAGGTTCCTTTTTAATAGGTATAAAAAATCCTTAAAAATATATGTTAGTAATACTGATCAATAGAAAGTTTCATGTTTAAATAAGATTTATTAATATATGTATTGGATTTTTTATTTCGTTATAATATATATGTTTTTGTTTTATATTATAGTTCGCAATATACTTACGTAAAATATTGACTATATAAATTACAAAGAAAAGTTATAATATATATGTAAAAAAGCATCAGATATTATTACTTGAAATATCGGGATATTTTGATTGTTTACTGATTCTTTAATGCCAAATTGAGAAATTATTTGTTAAAAATCAGAAAATCGATTTGTCACTTATTATTAACTTATTCTTTAATAATATGTCTTGAAAAACATCAGCAACTTATCATATACAAATTATATCTATATCGGGATTCTGATTTTTTAATGATAAAAAAATAAGGGCTAATTAAAAATCGAAACCTGATATGAACCCGATTCTTAACCAGCCTTTAATATCCTGATTCTTTATAGTTCGACCTGTGCTACCTATACTAAAACATTTTTTCAGAATTTTTAATTAATTTATACTAATCTGCAACTTATCATATTCTAAGAAATTGAGATGTATCCTTCACCTTACAGAGAAACTATACCCTTGAAAATGAAGCTTTCCTTTACAAATCAAATGTTACAAAAAGCTAAATGAATGAACAATTGTATTTTAATACTGACAAATACCTTTATCTTGAAAAGTTTATAGAAAAAATAAAAGACCCCACAGTTCGCTCAATGTACGTCAAGAAGTTATTTAAACATTACTATTGTGTATTTATACAAATATATTATTTTTTTGAATTCTTTGAATCAGCATAGATTACATAAAGTAAAAGAACTACCCTTAAATTAATAGTTAGACTATCAATAACAGAATATAATAATATAATTGATAAAGCTGCTAAGATTTATGCAGGGATACAAAATCTTAAAAAGGAGTAATATTATACAGAAAAAGACATAGATAATGATAATCTAAAGGATGACATCGATCCTTAAGAAATCATATATGTTTTCTATGTCATCTATATCATTTATAGCACTTTTCTTTTATATAATATATTTCTTTATTTATTTTATTTTATTTATCTCATATAAGTATTATATTTTATTTATTATATTTATTTCTTTATATCTTTGATAACTTTATATTTTTCATTTTATATAAATAGAAAACAATTTCTTTTAGCTTAATAATATGTCTGACTCATAGTTTTATTATAGTTTAGTTTAATTCTCTTAACATAATCTTATAGTATAGAGCGCTGTTAACTTTACGCTCAGCCCATCAAACTTAGGGTAATTATGACTTAATAACAGGGAGTAACATGCGAGAAACTATTAAGTTACTGTGAAATAAGTCCTATCACAATCAACTTTAAGTTTATACTTTAAATAAGTAAAAATAACTTTAATAACTTATAGATACAATAAATATAATTGACACGTTAAAGGATTTTTAATATATGTAGTTTAGAAAGAGATTCCTTTATTATAGAGATTTATATCCTTAGCAATCCTTAATCTTAGATTCTAAGTCTTGAATTCGAACTATTGAGTTTACACTGTTATCTCTATCCTTTTGTAAAGACAAATTTCTATCTTATTTATATAAAAATACAATTATAAGAAATTACTATCTAATGCTAAACTATTTTATAACGATAAGATAAATATAAAAGATAAATTATAATTTAACGATAATACTAATATAATAATAATAATAATAAAATATAAGAATAAATTAAATAAAATAAAAATGTTAACTAAGTTAAAAATATTAATGATATTAATAACATCGATCATTCGTCAATCTTTATGATACAATAAGATTAACTTTATATAGTATTAGCACTGACTGAGAAAGTACTCCATTGTTATAGTTATAAATAAACTATTAATTTATTAACACTCTTCTAAATCTAATTATCAAATTAAACCTTCTGCTTACCACCTATAAATATTGCTTTGCTTATCACTTATAAGCCTCTTAAAGAACTGACTATAACAATATAATAATAGAATAATTACTATATTTTAATAACGCCTATTTAATAATTATATTATTTATTTCATACCTACTGAAGTTAATGATGATACTGCATATGTAAAAGAAATTTTTACCTATATTTTATATATTACTAGTACTTTAATTAATTGACAAAAGGCAATTGTAAATATTACTGATATCAAACACTTTTTTGATATTGTAATATCTGAAGAGATAACTTTATTTATATTTAAAATTAGATTAATAAATATATTATCTAATATCTTCAAAAATATATCAAAATTTAGAATTAAGATTATTAATTCTTTTCTATTCTGAAAATATCATACAAAAAAGAAAAATATATATACATTTTATCATTTGAAACTAATTTAACTGATATAATACATTAAAAGTAGTTTATAAAGATGATATTTGTATTACTTCTGATAATCTACTCCTATATATTATTATCATAAAGTAATCTGTAAAGAAAAATTACCTCTTTTAAGTTAGATAATATTAAATAATTATTCATATGAATATATCTGAAAAGTAACTTATCTCTTTTGAGTTTCTATAATCTAATAAGTAAAGATGATTATAATAATCTATTGATTTTCTTTATACTTTTATAAAATTACATTCTTATTCTTACATAAGATATAGAGATATATAGTATATATAGATTAGATAAATTCTTTATTACAAAAAGTAATGAATCTAACATATTCATGATTTGTATAATAGTTTATTAGAAAAATAATTTAAAGTTATTAAAATAAAGCTGACTTATTAATATTAAAATTACGTTAGACTCATATTAGATTATAATTATATATGAGAATTAAGTAAATTTGTTAAAAGTTTTTATATTATATTAAAAACTTTAATCCTAAACATATAAATAGGTTTAATGATTCTCAATAGACTGAAAATTTATTGTAAGAATAAAATGGTCTTCATAATTATTTTCAAATTTCAATTGAGTTGCAACTTAATTATATTATAAGAAAATTTAATTGTGTTACAAGTTGCAATTTAATTGCATTATTTTTTTAATTGTAGTGATCATCTTTAGTAAAAAAACTAAGAAATTAGAGATTTTTGTATAGATATTTGATCATATATCATTCAAATCATTGAGTCTCAAAAATTATAAAATAGTAATACTAATATAATAATATAAAGATTAATAATAGGAATTTCTATTCAAAATATTTTAAAAATTTTAAATATATAGTGATTGATGTTTGATCTTGTTTAATGAAATTATATTCTAAAAGCAAAAAAGACTCTCTAGCTTATTTCTTAAACTCAATAACAAATTATATATGCAATTTTTTTAATATTTAAGTATTATAAAAAAGCATTAAAAAAAACAAATTCTATATTAACAGAGCAGATATGTGAATAGCTGAATATTATATTATTGATAATTTTAGCTGTCAATAATTAATAGTTAAGTATATTATAATAAATGAGTATAAAGAGGTAGTATCTATATTTTTTTTATCATTATATAGTGCATATTATTTTGTAAAAGAAATAAAAATATATAATCTTTTAGGTATTAGTGAATAATAAAGAGGGATCTTAACCAATATTATATTATACAAACTAGGAGTTTTTTTAGAGCATATATTTTTTTCACTGATAAAAAGACTTAAAAATAAATATTCTGTATCTGATTTAGATTTTGCATCACTATATTTGAATTTTATTATAACATATAATCTTTTATTAAATAAAATAATCTTATCTTATAAACAAGCTTTATCCGTAAAAAGTAATAAAAGAAACTTTATGTGATTGAATTTTAATTTAATAATAACCTATTGTATATAATATAATAACTTTTCTGAAGAAAAGTAATTTTATATCAATATATTAGAATATTTATCTAATAAATAGAATAAAATGAAGAAACACTTTACTTTTTTGAAAGAAAAAAAGAAAGATATACAGTCATGACTCAATATAATGAAGTTACTGATCTAGCTAATCAGGACTTCATTATAAGAATCTTCATTAATACTATAACGAATTATTCGTTATAGTAGATAATTACTGATTTTATTACACAAATATAATTTTACTATGATATAATTTTTCCAGAAATATTTTTACGTTATTTTGTAAATTCTAGTCATTTTATTTTAATATATAATTTGTTAATCATTGTATAACAGTTTTATTAATTTACTTAAATTTTTTTTTAAAAAAAATTTATTTTTTTTAAAATAAAATAAAAATAAAATAAAGAAAAAATAAAAAATAAAAATAAAATAAAAAGAAAACTAAACGAGATGAAAAAATGAAATTAAGAAACCAAAATAAAACTATAAAACGAAATTAAGTAAATGAGATATGACAAAAAAATAAAATTAAACAAACGAAAAGAAACTATAAAACAAAATTAGAAAAATAAAATAAAATAAAAAAACAAAAAGAAACTTTAAAACAAAATTAAGAAAACAAAATGAAATAAAAAAATGAAAATAAGAAAATGAAATGAAACAGAAAAATAAAACAAATAAAAAATGAAAAAAAAAAAAATAAAATTAAACATATGATATAAAAAAAATGAAATTAAACGAACAATAAGAAAAAAACTCTGAAATTTTTATTGCCTTGCAGGCCTTACAGGCACATCAGATTTCACTATTTATTTCAGTTTTGCTTCATAAGCTCATCACGATTTTGCTTTGTATTTCATATTTACCTTGTAATAAACAAATTACAATTTCTTTTACGAGTGTATCTTGATTCTAAAAAAGTAAATATATTTAATATAAATCTAAAAAATCATTTAGAATTTTATATAAATTTGGATTAGTAGTAAAAGTATTAAACGTTTTTAATTATTACCTAGCCTATCCCAGTATCAAGTCCTAAAGAGGTTGTATAATTTTTCTATAGTATAAGTTCACTTTCCACCTCTTCTCGCTCCATTTTAATAATCGTAAAAATCCTAAAAGATATTAATTATACTGTTAAGTTATATTTATCATTATATTATTATTCATTATTTATTTATGTTATAATCTCATATTAAATTCTTTCATTTCAACTCGCATTAGCGAATTGAATATAACATGTCAAATCATTGATTAATTTGTCAAGCTATACTTCTTCAGAATCTCATCTTATTGCCTCTGTATCTTACATAGTACTCTTCATTTCTCCTTCTTTTTTTCTCGACTAATAAGTCGATTTCATTATCCTCCCAAATAATTCTTATAATCATTTTTGTGTTTGTAAAAAAATATGATTTAATAAAATAAATTAAAGTGATTTAAAAGTTGATTTAAATTTCAAATGGTAAAAAATTATACAATGGTAAAAAATACTTCCCTTTATAAACAAATTTATCCATTAATTTGATATCTTGTGAAATTCTTTACTCATAATTGAAATAATATAATCTTGATTGAAATTCTGATTTGTATTAAAACAAAAAGTCAAAATAATAATATAAGCATCGTATTATAATTGTGCATTGTATTATTTATAAAAATTAGATTAATCCAAATATAACAAGCAAAACTTATAATTGAAATAATACAAAAAGAACACTTTATAATCAAAAATTTTGATTTGTGTAAAAACAAAAAGTTAAAATAATAATATATTATATTATTTATAAAAATTAGATCAAATTAATAAATATAATACATCAGATAATCAGAATAGATCAAATCATCACCTCGGTGATAAATAAAAAATTATTATAAAATTATTTGTCACAATTTAGTAAAAAATCAATAAGCAATTTCAATACAAGTTTAACAAAAATTGGTTAAAAATTAATAAAAAACAATGTGATTTCTCAACACAATTTCAACAAAATTTTAACATGATCATAGGGTGTTATTTACACTGTTGAAATCAAAAAAAATCAAACATGTGAAAATCAACCTAAAATCAGCCTAAAATCAGCCTAAATTCAGCAAATTATCAAAAATCAGCCTAGCTGATTGGCATACATCAGAAATTAGCCAAAAATCAGCCAAAATTTGACCTATCTTATTTATAGCCGATTGGCATATTTATAGCTGATTAGTATATATCAAAATTCAACCTATCTTATTTATAACCAATTGACTTCTGATTGGAACAATAGGATATTATCATTCCTTAGAAATGATGGTATTATCGTACCTAAGGTACAATGGTTTATCATTCCTAAAGAATGATTCATTTATCATATTTTAAGTATGATAATTTATTATCTCTAAGGTATGATGGTATTATCATTCTTTAAGAACGATAGTTTTATCGTTCCTTAGGGATAATTGTTTAATTGTTCCTTAGGGACAATTGTTTTATTGTTCCTTAAAGACGATTGTTTTATCAATCCTTAGGGATGATTGTTTTATCATTCCTTAGAGACAATTGTTTTATCGTTCCTAAAGAATGATGCATTTATCGTACCTTAAGTATGATGATTTATTGTTTCTAAGGTAAGATGCATTTATCATACCTTAAGTACAATAATTTATCATTTCTAAGGTTAGATGCATTTATTGTTCCTTAGAAATGATGGTTTTATCATTCTTTAGGAACGATAAGGTATTATCGTTTCTTAGAGACAATTGTTTTATTATTCCTTAAGGATGATGGTATTATCATTCCTTAAGGTCGATAATATTATCGTACCTATAGAACAATAGTTTTATTATTCCTTAGGTAAGATGCATTTATCGTTTCTAAGGAACGATGGTTTTATCATTCTTTAAGAATGATGGTATTATCATACCTAAGAAACGATGGTTTTATTATACCTAAAGAATGATGATTTTATTATTCCTTAAGGATGATGGTATTATCGTACTTAAGGAACAATGGTTTTATCGTACCTAAAGAATGATGATTTTATCATTTCTTAGAGACGATGGTATTATCGTACCTAAGGAATAATAGTTTTATTGTTCCTTAGGTAAAATGCATTTATTGTTCTTAAAAAACAATGGTTTTATCGTTCTTTAGGTAAAATGCATTTATTGTTTTAATGAACCAAACTTTTGCATTAAACTGATTTGCTAAAATAATATTGATTTAATATACTATTTGAGTTTATTTCTGGTATATAGGAATATTTATATAAATAAGC
>CAJVPP010002247.1:0-15649 GCA_910592005.1 Funneliformis mosseae
AGCGTTAACGAAGATTCTTATAACGAAGTCCTGATCGGCTAGATCGGCAACTTCGTTATATCGAGGTGTGACTGTATATATTAATAAAAATAAATTATAATTAGTCATAATTAGTGATAAATAAGCATTATATAATTGTAACTAGTTAAAGTGTTATCTTAAGTATAAACATTTTGTAAAATATTATAACTAAACTTATAATGACTTAAACTTTAAATATAAAGCTATATTTATCAATTTGCTTTCATTAAATAGTTTGTTTTAGCTTTAAATCATTAATTTTCAAAATAAATATGATGAGATTGTAATATAAAATTTAAGCAAATAGTTTTTATAAAATTATTAGAGATTCTATAATATACTTAGTAAATTTATATTAAATAGTTATAAAATCAGAAAGAAAAATATTAAATATATATAGTAATTCTTAGAAGAAAGTTTTATATATAATTAATTTACCTATTAATTTAATTTCTATAATTTTTATAAATTATTTATAATTAATTATTAAATATTTTATTAAATTTTATTGAACTAATATTTTTAATCTAAAATATAAACTAATAAATAAATACAAATAAAATTAATAAAGTTTTTATTTTAGTTAAATTTATAAATATTCTTCAATGAGAATAGATATATATTTATAATAAAAATAAATATAACTAGGATTTTAATATTAATAATAAATACTAATAAGCAATATTTTAATTATATATAAATTATAATGATATAATGATTACTATTTATTTTGTTATATTAAGGTTTAGATTAATAAATATATTTTAATTAATAATTTTACTAATTGAATAACTTTTAATTTGTATGACTAAATAATTCAAAATGATTAAAAAGTGATAATAATTGATAAATTTTAGAATTTAAAGATATTCATAAATAATAAGTTATTTATATAATAATTTTTATGATAATTTATAAAATAATAAAATACAATTTAATTTGCATTTTAATTTATAGATATACAATAAATAATAGAACTTTAGGATCATCTTATGACTTACTTGTTTAATTCAAACTAATTTATATATAATATATATTAAAGATCACATAAATTTAATTATTTAGGACAGTAATATTTATTATTTAAAATATAAGCATAAGAGACTTTTAATTAGAGCTGAAACTATACATGTAATGTCTACTTATAGTAGCGGTCATAAATATCTAACCGCTTCTAACTCTGGCTACAAGTAAATTCAAAATTTTTTTATTTTAAAAATACATAACCAATTAACTAAAATTAATACATTGTGTAGTCATCATTTGACTTTATAAGTGCAGCTATACGCCTTTTTATACTAGCTACTAAATTCGTAGCAAGTACAGGTAATAATCAATTCTATTCTTTTGTAAGTTTCTTCTATAACCCTCTAATTGATCAAATTTTTTTTAGTATATTAATTTTCATTAACCTCTGAATGTTTTCTATAGGATTTATGTCTGAAGACATTGATGGCCAAAAAAGTATCTCAATACCATTTTTTTTCTTCTGTTTTTTTACAATTTTTGATTGATGCTTTAGATCATTATCTTCTTGCAAAATCTAATTTATGTTACCTTCACCAAAAAGTTTAAAGGTGAAAGTCAGAAGACTTTGTTTATAAATAGTACACATAAATTTAGCATTAAGATTCCTCTGAAAGCAAAATAGCTTAGCAAATCCAGAAGCAGAAAAACATTCCTAAACATGAACTTTTGGTAGATGCTTAACAGAACGAAACACTTTTTTTCTATCAAAAAACTGCCAAATCTTTTTTTTGATATATATAATTGAAATATACTCTCATCTGTAAAAACAATTAGAAATTTTATTACTAAACTTTCCTCTAGACTTATGAAAACGTCACCTTACTATTTTTACACTAAGTCCAATACCTCTTTCTTCCATTTTTTCTTATATTTGAATGGCTTTTATATTATATTCTTTCTCTGTCATCTTTACAATCTTGTCATCTTGTTTCATAAATATTATATAAGGTCACCCTGGTCTTTTTAAAGTACTTAGATCCTAATTTTCATGATATTTTTTAACCTAATAAATAGCTGTAGACTTACTACAACATACTGTTTAGTAATAAATCTAAAACTAAACTTTAGACCAGCTAGGTGCTCATGTAAAAAGACAATTTCATATTGTTTCTCTAAAGAAAGTTCTATTTTTCAAGCGAAAGTTTGATAATCATTTAAATTCTTTTTTATATCATTGATACTTATAAATTTACAGGTGATTATATATTGTATTACATTATATTTCTGGAAAATTTAAGAGGTAATTATATAATAATTTTGAATGATCTTAGGCAATCAGATACTTATGACTATTACTGTATATATGATCTACCAAATCATATGATAAACATAATATCAATTTGTGATTGGTTAAAATTTAAGTATAATTAATCAATTAATTTGAATGTTTTAGATATTTCAATAGTTTTCATTATCTAGTTATATAATATTTAATTTTATAAGTTCATATATTCATACTCCTTGTCTTATAATAATCTTATATTATATTAAAATCTTTCAATTATCCTTAACCTTCTAAAATATTATATAACAAATATTATTATTCTTAAAACTTTACTTAAAATAAAAAAATTAAATTTGTAGATATTATTATAGAATAATAATTATAGGATCTACAAATGTATAATATAATAATAAATATTAAAAATACATAACATATTAAATATATTTAATATATAGAGAATTAAATTTATTAAAAAAAAGTAATTATCAATTGCTAAATATAATCTAATCAGTTCAGAGATTGCTGTATATAAAGTTGCTTATCTAAACTCATTTTAGATTTAGTAAAACGTCTAAACTATAATTTTGCTAATTTTTTATTAAGGTTTTGATATAGTTTTGCATTTTTATAAGCTTTGATATAGTTTTACTTTTTCTAGAATTTTACAGATTTTTTAATATAATTTTACTAAATTTTATCTTTTTTTCATTTAAACGACTTGCAAAATCTCTAGATTTTATCTAGTAACTTTAGCTGTATATAAACTTCCTTTTATTAAGATACATAAGACTACTTTTTTCTGCTTATAATTAATTTTCTTTTAGTATTATTACACAAAAAAAGACATGAACGATGATAATTTAAAGGATTATATCAATCTCTAAGAAATCATATATGTCTTCTATGTCATCTATGTCATCTATAGCATATATTTCTTTTATATGATATATTTCTTTTATTTATATTATCTTATTTATCTCATATGTTTATTATATATTATTTATTTTATATATTTTATTTATTATATTTATTTCTTTTATATCTTCGATAACTTTATATTTTTCATTTTGTATAAATAGAAGACAATTTCTTTTAGCTTAACAGTGTGTCTGACTTATAATTTTATATAATAGTTTAGTTTAATCCCTCTAATATAATTGTATAGTACAGAATGCTGACTGAGGCAGTACTCCATTGTTATAGTTATTAAATAAACTGTAATTTACTGACATTCTTCTAAATCTAAATATTAAATTAAACATTCTGCTTACCACCCATAAATATTACTTCACTTATCACTCATAAGCATCTTAAAGAACTGACTATAATAGTATTTTCTTATTTTAGTATTTTTATCTTTAATTTGCTTATTTATCAATAAACATTTTATGATTAACCTAAGAATTTTTTATAATATTTTGAGTTAATAATATAATTAATATTTATTTTTAACTTAACATATAAATATATTTAATAGTATATTAAATATACTTAGTAGTACATAGCAGATAAATTATACATTTATTATAGGTTTGAATATATCTTTTAGTATATAACAAAATCTTACCTAACTTGTAAACTTTAGATTTTATTATATAAATTATAAAAGAGTTAATCCTTTAATATCATATTTTATTATTATAATTTAAAAGATTGTATATTAATAATATAGAATTAAATATATTAAATATTAAATCTAATTAATCATGAAAATTATACTAGAATGAAAAATTGTAAAAATTAAAAAAATTATGTGATAAATTAATTAAAGCATTTTTATTATAAATGAAAAATTAATAATTATTTATAAAAAGTTTTTTTAATAAACTTATTATTTATATTAATAGAAATTTAATTTAAAAAAGATTCTTTTATTATATAAATTATATCTTTAATAATCTTTAATCTTAGATTCTAAGTCTTTAACTTATATTTTGAGTTATCATTAAAGATAGTTACTATAATTAAAAAAAATGGCATAATTGAGTTACAACTTATGATACAATTAAATTTTCTTATAGCGCAATTAAGTTGCAATTTAATTGGATTTGAAAATAATTATAGGGACCATTTTTAGTTATCATTATTATCTCTGCTTTCTTACAAGAACAATTTTCTATTCTATTATATAAAAATACAATTATTAAAATATTGCTATTTATACTATTTAATATAAAATAAGTTATAATACTAAAATAAATATAAGTAATAAAATATAATGTATTTATAATAAAAATAATAAAATATATAATAATGTTATATAAAATAATTATAAATAAAATAAAAATGTTAAATAAGTTAAAAATGTTAAAGATGTTAATTTGTCAATTCTTGTATACAGTAGAATTGACTTTATATAGTATTATTGTTAAATAAAATTCTTTTATTTATAATCATCATAATTATTAATTTTTAAAAATAAAAATCTTAAGTTTAATGTAAATTTATGAATTTATTTGATTAAATTTTAATTTTTTACAAAATTTTACAATATAAATATATAATAATTTATATAGTTAATTATATTTATTATATAGTTATTATATATTAAGAAATTTAAGATTTCTTTAATTATATCTTTAAGGTTTTTATTTATTAAATAAAGTTAATTTTTTAGATATATTAAGAATTATTTAATAATATAATTATTAATTATAAAGTTTTATTAAAAAAAATAGATTTATATTAAAAATTTAAAAAAAGAAATTGTAGATTATAGTTTATAATTAATTTAAATAAGAATTAATAAAATTAAAATTTTTTTAATAAGTTATAAGTTCTTAAAATTATAGATTATTATACTTATAATTTTTATTATTTAATTTATAAGAAAGCTGATCTTTATATTTTAATATTCTAATTAATAAAACAATATATTTTAATAAATTAAAATTAGATATAATTCTTAATATTATTATCTAAATATTAAATAATATTTAAATAATTTATTTTAAGTCATTTAATATTACTTTATTTATTATTATTTTGTTTAATATTATTTTTAAATTATAATATGTATGTGTATATGTATATTATTGTATATAAATTTTATAAAGTAAAAACTTATTTATTAGTCATAACAAAATAAAATTTCAAATTAAATAATACAGTATAAGTAAATATTAGTTAAATAAAGTAAAAATTCAAGGTTAATTTACAGTATATTAAAATCTTTAAATACAAATTTGTAAAATTAAAGTCACGTGATCTTAATATAAACGCATTTTTAAATCAACGGGTGAATATTATTTTAGAATGGAGGATCGTCCGGATATCTGTTTCCTTTGAAAGAATCGGAAACGTTTGACTTTTCTAAGTATATTTGATATTCAAAAAAATAAAGATAAGAACAAAAATGAACATTCTTATCTTATTTTAGAATTATTAAGTTTCAAATAATTCTCACGTTATTGTTACAGATGATCATTAATTTATCCTGTCATCAATAAAATCATCTACATGTAACCAAATAAATATATAATGCGCTCCAAATTTCCAAATTTGTCAAACAAATGGATATTCAAAATGCAGCAAGAATTTGCTAACTCTGATATAATTTTATTATTACACACAAAAATATTTATTTATGGTTTCGGTGTTAGGTTGGTTGAGAATTTAGAGTAAGCTGTGGCACAGAAACTAAATGACAAAAATTTTTTCGTAAATAACGAATATAATTAAATCGGAAGAATTATAAAATTTTGTATATAAAAATTCGATCCGGACAACGTTTTTGTTAATCACTTTTAGTGTGACCAAATTTAATCCGATTCTTGATCTACTTACTAGAATATTTGTATACTTGTCATTTTGTGATTATCGATTTGTCCATGCATTAGCAAACAAATTTACCTAATGATAGAGTATCATATATTTAAATTGGATAAGGATCTGAAACATTTTTACATTTCTTTGTGAGGTCTTAATTAAGACGTCAACAAGTGTTGTAACTAATTGCGGTGTTCCGCGATTCACATAACAATATTACAAGGTAGTGAGGAATATTTGATCTTGCACAAACTTTAAAATGATTCTAATTTTGTTCTTTTTGTAAGTTAACTTAGTAATCGTAATGAAAATCATCAATTCACATGGCTATCAGATTTATTGTAACCGATTAGAGTTTGCAAAATTTTATATAAAACCCGCCAGGATACTATCGCAACCCTTCCATATTCTTTAAATCAAAAATTAAGCTTGAACTAATATTCTAAAAAAAAAAATTTTAATAACAATAATAATGAGCGAATCAACTGATATCAATCCTGAGAAAGGAGAAATTGATGTAGAAAAAGAAAAAAAAGACACGATTAATGATGATGATTCTCCAATCCCGATGGTTGCTGCGGTAAATATAATAGTTTTCAAGTTCTCCGATTTAAATATTTTTTATTTATTTATTTATTTATTTATTTTTTAAGGCTGTTAGCACCGAAGATGATCCAAGTTTACCTTGCTTAACTTTTAGATTTTGGGTTTTGAGTACGGTGAGTCATTTTTTGTTTCTCCGTGACTTTGACGAATCATATTAATGAAATGATCATTAAATTTAGTTCTTCACGGCACTTGGTGCAGCGATATCCACATTTTACTATTTTCGTCCGAATAGTCAAACTTACTCCGTCTTTTTTGTGTTGCTTATATCTTTTTTCTTGGGACATGTGATGGCCAAGGTGCTTCCAACGAGAAAATTTCGAATTTGGCGATGGGAGTTTAGTCTTAACCCAGGTTTTTTATAATTTTAATTGAAAACCTGATAGAAAACCTTTGCGTTTAATCGATACGAATAATATTTGCTTTACGTTTCATTTTGATCAACAGGTCCATTCAATATCAAAGAACACGTTTGTATAGTAATAGCTGCAAATACTGGAGGCGTATCGGCATACGCTATTGTATGTATCGATTAATTTATTTAGATATACGCAAAGGGCGTCACATTAACCAATTATTATTTTATGTAATAGGATGTCATTTCCATCCAAGAACTTTTCTATAACACCCACATACCCTTTTTAAAAGGTTTCCTTCTGCTTGTAAGTTCTCAAGTTTTGGGATACGGAATGGCAGGATTTCTTAGAAAATGTAAGTCTTACTTTAGGGCTTCAGTTGAGTAATATAGAGAAGGACTAATTAACATATTTGGAATAAATAGATTTGGTTCGTCCAGCAAACATGATTTGGCCGGTTAACCTTGTATACTCGACCTTGTTCAGTTCATTTCACAACAGTATGCCCGCAGCACGTCAAAAACTTCGATATTATGCTATTGTATTTGTCATTGTGTTCATTTGGCAATTTGTACCGGTATACATGTTTAACCTCTTAACAAGCATAGCTCTATTATGCCTAATATCTCCATACAGTAAGGTGATGAATAGATTAGGAAGCGGATATCATGGTTCGGGAATATTAAATTTTAGTTTGGATTGGAATGCAATCGGACAATTCGGACCATTATATACCCCATGGCATGTAATATTTTTGTTAATTGAAAATGAATTTTGCTAAAAATCTCGATAAATAACTTTTTAATTTTCCTTCGTTTAGGTGGGTTTCGGTGAATTATTTTGTCGGTGCAATTATTGGTTCATGGATTATTGTGCCGATTGTATACTACGCCAATCTCTTGTAAATATAAATTTATATTTAAAACGTGATTTTTTAATTAACAACCTTAACGCATTCTTTTTGTTTATTTAGTGATGCAAATAAATTTCCTTACATATCTTCACATCCTTTTGACAAAGATGGAAAAAAGCAAGCGATTTTATGTTTAAATTTAAATATTTTTCCGGATAAAGACACGAATAATTAGTAATTTAACAATTTCACTTTTTAATAGATATGATCAGTTATCAATTCTCGATAAAGAGACCGGTTCTTTAAATGAGACGGCTTACGAAAATTACAGTCCTGTGTATATATCGACCAGTTTCGCTTTTACTTATCTGTATAGCTTCATGATGCTTACTGCAACCATAAGTCACGTTTACCTTTTTTATGGTGAAGAAATTTGGAAAAGATTCAAAGCTAGTCGCAAAGAAGAAGAGAAAGATGTTCATTGCAGAATGATGGATAAATATCCAGGTAACATTGAGCACATATTTTGATTTTAGTGATCCTAATAACTTGAAATTTATTTTGTTTGTTTGTTTTTTTAGAGGTTCCAAATTTTTGGTATGCGGCAGTATTTGTTAGCATGGCAGCAATTGCTATTGCACTTGGATACATAAATGATGCGCATTTACCATGGTGGGCACAATTACTGTCTATTGCAATTGCAGTGAGTATGGTGCTTCCAATCGGTAAATTTTGTTCTATACTTTATTTCCTTTTTTCCGTTAATTAAATATTTGTTAAAACGACACGCGTATTTGAAATTTGTAGGAGTGATAACGGCGATATCATCAAATACCCAACTCGGTTTGAATGTGATAACTGAAATGATCTGTGGTTATATGCTTCCTGGCAATCCTATTGCCAATGTGTACTTTAAATTGTATGGTTATATGGCATTGTATCAGTGTCTTCTCTTACTTTCCGACCTTAAGCTTGGTAATTATATAATGAATGTATAATGTGACCAACTCGTACTTTATGAAAAATTTTTATTCTTTGTTATAAAGGTCATTATATGAAAATTCCTCCACGATACATGTTTATTTCTCAATTGTATGCTACGATCATTGGAGCCTTTGTAAATTATTGGGTTTGTCAACTTATTATTCAATACAAGCGACCATATCTTGATAACACAGAAGTTGATCCAACCGGCCAAGTAATCTTCAATTTTCTTTTTCTTTTTATTTTTTTTTGACTCGAGAGAATGTATATTAAATAATTTTTTCTGTTTCATAAAATCATAGTGGTCAGCTAATCAGTCGCAAATTTTTAACACGGCATCAATAGTATGGGGCTTGATTGGACCAGCAAAAACGTTCGGGGTAAGAAAACTTATTTTGATTGACGTTTCTCCACCTCACAAAATACCCACATTTAAAGTCTACACATTTTTATTTAGCCCGGTACTTTTTATCAACCACTACTTTGGGGATTCGTAATTGGGTTCGTTTTACCAATCCCGATTTACCTCTTACATCGAAGATTCCCAAAAGCTAGGTTTGATTTGGTTAACATACCATTAATTTGCACTGGTCTTAGTATAATTCCTCAATACTATAGAAATTTTATAATTATGGGATTTTTAGCAAGTTTTATGAGTCAGTATTATGCCTATCGTTACAAGAATAGGTAAGTTAACTGTATATGTGACGAAAAAGATTTTTTATTTTATCCTGATTTTTTTAATAATCTCTAATTATATAATTTTATTTTGACCGTGATTTAGATGGTGGAATAAGTAAATACAGCATTTTGACCTATTTTGCGATTTTGATGTTGTAATTTCATAACCGCGTCTAATGCTTTGTTTTTCAATCTTCAGATATAATTATGCACTTTCTGCGGCATTGGATAGTGCAACGCAAATCGCTACGACGATTATCTTCTTTTGTTTTAGTGGAATTGTTCAGGTGGGATATTATTTAAAAACGAGTAAAAAAAAATAATAATCTTCTTTTGCATATATATTAATGATATAAATTTAATCTATAAAAGATACCGTTTCCAGAATGGTGGGGGAATAATCAAGCAAGTGAAGGTGAAAGATGCTTTGTTTCAGGTGAAATTTGATGATTAAAAAACAAATCTGAAAGAGGATGGTTAGTTTTGAGGAACCATTGTTCATATGTCTTAATTATATAATTTTAAATTCATTATTGTTTACGATTTTTAATATTTAATAAATAAAACATATCTATGAAACGAGTATTATATATAATAGTTACTGCCTGCTTTCATTTGATAGTTTTTTTTTTAAAAAAAAAAAATCAAAAGCATATATGCAATGTAAAGGCGTTATTAACATTAAATAAAAGAAGTTTGATTCTCACAAATTTTATTTTGAGATGGAACAAAGAGGAACGAAATACATAATAATGATTAACATTCCTAATAATCCGATTTTGTGAAGTTTAGATTTGTAGTTGCGGTGTCATAGAAATCGAGAAAAAAAAATTATAAAAAAATAAATAAAGTAAAATAAAAAAAAATATCGAAAACAAAAAACAAAAAAAAAAAAAAAGAAAAAAAAATATTAAATTAAAAATCGATCGATAAGATCGATATTCAAATATTAATTATGTATTTTCGAATATTTTGAATTAACAGGAAAAATGATTCCATGCACGAAAACATTATGTCAACTCATTCATATAATCAATCCCTTCATCTATTGTAAAGGTTTAAATATATAATTGGTTTCCGATTCCTGGAAGACTGCCATGAATTTTTTTCCCTAAAGAATAAACTTGGTAAAATCATGCTTCCTCCTTTGCTGCTGCAGCACTTTTTTTTTTTTTAAAAAAAAAAAATTATTTTTAATTCTTAGCCGCAGTCACCACAGAAAATTTTTTAATGTATTGTCTATTTGGTAAGTTTATCGGTTATATTTTTCCATTTTGTTTATTTTCCTTTTTTCATTCATTCATTCCTTTTCCATTCCTGAATTTTTTTTTTTTTAACATTAAAAATGACTATCATCATCTTCTCTTATAATCTTATTGCCCGATGTTAAATTCAGGTAGATGATGCATGATGTTAAATCCTTAAAAATGACAATTTTCGACGTTTAGTTTCAGAAAGGATGTAGATGCCTTTGTTTGGTCAAACGAAGGAATACAAGCAACAGAACCTGTTCTTCTCAATTTCTTGATATCATTGTTGACAAAATTAATTCTTTCAGATTTAGCAATCGAATGATTCATAAATATTTTCTCCTCGAGTATTTCGTAATTGGCTTTCCGTATTCTGACGGTAATTAGGGATGGGGGTTCAAAAAGAGCGACTCAGAGTCGGTTCTGTTCTGGAACCGATTCTTCAGCATATTTTTTAGTTCGAGTGATTAAGATAACCAATCAAAAAAATTTCTTTAATTGATCTAAATTTTGACTTGACACTCAAATCTTAATTTACTTTATTGGAACCAAGGGAACCACACCTGTCCTTAATGGTAATTGCTTAGGGTAAAATTTGCTTTGCTGGATTCAATCGATAGACTCTTTTCAGGCGACTCTTAATTGAAATTTAACAATCATAAATTTTATTATAAAATTATTATGATATTGTCTGATGGAATATTTTTTCCAGAACTGAAGTTGAAAGAACCATTTGACTAAAATTTTAAAACTTTCATTTTATCGAATATTTATAAATTTTTGATCAGTCGCGACTCATTTGAAAATAGCGGAGTCGGATGCTTTTTTTTTACAAAGGTTGGTCAGCCCGTCACCAACATTACTAATTCAGCAATAAAATAAAAAAAAAATTTCATTTTTATTTTACAATAAGCGATTTCTATGTTGTACAGTTACAAGTTATGTGTTTCACGTGACCGGTGGTTCCAATACAGGAAATTTTCTTTACGTTAATTAAAAAAATTTTGGTTTGGTATACATCAGTTACATCAGAGTCGTTAGTTTAATTTGTAACGTGTCTAAAATAATCGATATATTATCGAATCTTGTTACAAGGGGTTTGCATATTAAAATTTTTTTAAACATCGTTTCTATAAATTGTATCTTTTTATAGAAATGATTTTTTTTTTTTATTTATCAACATCGCAATGTAGATTTGTTAACAACAATTCGCTTTTGCATGAAGATTTAATGCGAGCATTTTTTTTTTAAAAAAAAAAAAAAAAAATTTGAATTAAGTAAATAGGGAGGTAAGCGTTACGGATCATATGATTTACTAGGTAACTCGATTTTAATAGCAAACCTCCCAAATGATTCCAATATTTACTCGATTAAGTAATTTCTTTTATAGAAATGTTTATCTACATCCTTTTTATATCACTGGTAACGAGTCAATGAAGAAGGTTCTGAACGTTTCGAGGAATTACTTTACATAATTGTCCGATTTTGCGTTGATGAATCAAAGCTGTTTTGAGTAAACCTTAGAAGCGATAACGACATTAGCAAGGAAGTAACACCTGATTTCTCGGTATCATCGATAATTTGGTTAGAGTATAAAATGATTGCAATAACAAGATTAAATTTACTTTAGTAAAACGGCAAATTATTCTCGAAATTCTGAAAAAAAGAAATCACCTATTAGAATTGCTATAAAATTGACATTTTCCAAAACTTCGTCTCCAAGGCACTTCTTTATATGCAGTACATCATGATTGTGCACTATTTTTGCTGTTCTTATCGTTATTTATACAATTTTAAAAATAAAATATTACGTGAGAATATTTTACGTAATAATATTGTTGAGTCTCATCTCGGTATTCAGGGTGAAAATTTTTTCAATGCGCTATACGTATTAGACTTTTCCTTTTGCATTGGATATCATGAAATATATCTGTATAGTGCCCTGTCGTACATCATCTGGCATGAATTAAAGATATTTTTTTTTTTTAAAAAAAAAAATAATGTACTGCGTATTTATTTCGATCGAAGGTCTCGTTACAATTAAAACTAAATCCATCCCCCCAATTGGTAACGATAACGATGAATACACCACATGTTAAAAAAATTCAAAACCCAAATTCGGGAGTAACCTTGTTAATAAATTAAATCACTTAATGCAAAATACAAAGGTATAGTAAAGCAATACAGATAAACCCACCCTCGTTATTCCATGAAGTTACGAAGTTCGGGCTGGGCAACCAATGAACTGTATCAAATTTGCTAACAATCAACATCCTTAGTGCCCTATCAATTTAGAACATTTGAAAATTAGATTTCTCCAATGTGACCATACGAGTAAAATTCACATGATCACCAAAGTATCACGGGATTAAATAATATTTAAGCTGATCGTACACATTTTTTGTTTACGTTAAAACTTGATCTCTCATTCTTGCTTCACGTTTATTTCAAGCCGCAACAATGTTTGAATTAATTAAACTTTTCTTGGGGAATTGTATAATGACCTTTATCGAATGTTTTCGTTTCTTCATTTGGAGTAACTATCAAATATTTTTAAATTCATCAAATCAACCATATCTATACTAAAGCACTTTAAATATTTTAGGACCATTTGTTCGAACTTTATTCGGGATGAAATTCTTAAGAGCAAAATGGTGCGTTTTATTATTTCAGAAATTCTTTATAAGTTGTTCTACTATTCAACACACAACATTTCTTTTTCCACGTTTTAAGGCTTGACGTAAACTACGATCATTATATTGATACGGATAATCAGCAAATTTATATGATAGGAATTTCTCGAGGTCTTGTAGAAATCGATGATGACCTTATATTAGCTTTTGACCTTGGAGACAAGATAGTAGTTTTCAAAATATATGAAATTCCAAATTTATTACATATATTCTTCGATCAAGGAAACGCACAATTTGTGATTAATCAAATGTATTATAAGGATTCTGATATTTTAGAGATTAATTTCGTTAATTTTATCCCACTTATTGTAAATTTCAAGAAAACCGAGGTGGAAGGTATTGAGATGGGAATGGATCACGTCGGAAAGCTTGTTTGTTTACACTTGTGTAATTTTAAGAAAAATGAATTTATGTCGAAGTCGTTATCAGAAGAAGAGAGAGATGAAAGATTAAATCGTTCGATAGAGATAATGAAAGATAGAGAGAAATCGCGAGCGTAAGGAAGAGGAAATGGAAATGAAACTTTAAAATGCAAGAGATTCAAGTTTATAAAGAAAATATCATACTTTAACATCAAATTTGCTTTTTCGAATTATATTAAATAAAAAATATTTCAATACCGTTAAAGGATCCGAAATCTTAACTTTCACAAAAATGACAAAAAAGTGAATTCGGGTACACAATATAAAAATTAAAGCTTGTTATTTTTTTCTGTTATTTTATTTTTTTTAGATTTACACTTTAAGATAAGTTGTATACAATTTTGTTAATTTTATTCTAAGGAAATGTCTTGTAAAGGTTTCATTATTAAATTACACAAAATTAAATAATAAATTTTTTTTAAGATTAAAATTAAAATAGTAATAATTCATACATTAAAAAAAAAAAATGCTTTTTCTCTAAATTCTAAAATAAATTTATAAAAGTTTCTTTTAAAGTATTTTTATGAATAATTTTTAAAATTTATTATTAAATTTACATTGTATAATTATATAAATAAATGTTACAGAATAAAAAGTATATATATTAAGGTAAATATATTTAATAATGTTTTTTATCATGCTTATAAATTACAAAAATAAGGTAAATTAAAATATTTACAAGACTTTTAATATTTTTAAAATCTTTTTGTATAAATATTAGTAATAATTAGTATTTTAAGGTATATTGTTTTGTAATAAATCTATATCTAATTAAATTCTTATACTCGAATTTCGTTTGTAAAAATAATTATATTATGATATTAGAAATGATTTTCGATATTTTAATAAAAACTCCACTCATTACTGTACAGTTAATTTAACATAAAAAAAAAAATTTTTTAAGTGGCGCAAATTAGATTCGATGACGATTTATTTTAAAGTACGCATTATCTGTTATCGTTATATTGAAATTATTTAAATAACTTAAAAAAAAATTAAAATGTGACAAATATGGGGATGGATGTTAGATTCTCAGGATATTAATTTACTAGGAACGATAAACGTTTTCTGATTTATGCAATAAATCCTTCCGAATCCAATGTGTTAGTTATACTTTAAAAAAAATTTTCGGTAAGCCCCTGATCAGGTTTTTTTTTTCTTTAAAAAAAAAAAAAAAAAAAAAAGTAAATTTCCTAATAAGTAAAAATTAACGAACGTCAAATGTCATCAAAATTATGTCGAAATGTGGATCGGGCAACCGCGGAATTTTAAGAAAAAATGTTTTGCTTTAAGATCGAAAGATAAAATCAATAAAAAAAAAAAAAAAAAATTCGGTTAAAATAATATTTAGAGCTTTTATAAAATTTATAGGCTTTTTCACTGCGACGTGAAAATTCTCATTGATGACTCTGACTCAAAAAGCACGAGATCATTATGCAATCGAGGTGGTTAATTTTTTTAATATTTGCTAAATTAAGTAATAATAGATATGGGATGGACTAAAAATATATTAACGGATCCTACATTTTTTTTTTTTTTCTTTTTCTCCTCGTACTTTTCATAACTAAAACAACATTTTCCAAACAACTTTCTAAACTAAAACTTTTCGAACGAGCTTTTCCAACATTTTCGTGCTATGATAAGGTATTTGTTGTATTAGTAGTGGTTTTCCATTCTGGTTACGAGCTCAACAATATTCGCGAAATATTGTTGACCTACAAGTTCGAATACCCGGGATGTTCATTTCTATAGACAAGTATT
>CAJVPP010002248.1:0-15644 GCA_910592005.1 Funneliformis mosseae
GTACAGACGCGCCGACAGAGGCAGTACTAGTCTTTTGTTTGTTAAATAATTATTTGCACGTATTTCACCCAGTTTATTGTGATTCTCCTTAATTTCTTATCTTGTATCTTTATTCTTACTTTTCCATGTGAAGGAAACCTTCTACTAAACTGTGATATCGTAGGTGATTTATCTGCGATCTAAAAGAACTGGCGTAACAATATTAAAATTCTTATTATAAACAAATTATCTACTTTTATTTGTATGAAAATCAAGAAGATTATCCACAATTTCATCAAATATATCTAACATGTCTCTTATCATATTATTTATACCAAAAAGTCTAATTAGAGAAGTAATAGTTTTTTCATCATTAGGATTTTTGTCTAAAGATATCAGCATTTTAATTTGAAATGCTATTCTAAAAGTTGTATGAGAACTGTTACAAGTGGTATCAAAAATATTACCATATTTAAAAGTCTTTTCTTTAAAGTCAATGTTATTAATGACTGCTAGATTTCAGATATTAGGATCCTTTCACAATCTTTTTATTAGGTCAACTTTGATCATCTATTTTTTCTCTAGTCTTTTTTCATAATATTCTATATGACCAATAATATTAAGATTTGATAAAAGTTTTCAGAATAATGAAAATAGTCTAGGTTTCCAAGATAAGCTAGCCATTACTTGATTAAACTAAACACTAAAAGAAGGAAATGCTATACCAATAATAATTGAAACAAAAAAAGTAGTAATTCTAGTTATATGTTTATAATTAAGAATATTTGCAGATTTTTAGCATTGCTTTCGTTTGATATTTGAGATAACTAATTTTTTTAAAAATTTCACTTAAAAGTCTATCAAAAAAACTAGTTAAAAATGTCAAAAAAGTTACATGATAATTTGAAAGGGAGTTTGGCAATTGAA
Organism: Funneliformis mosseae; assembly: GCA_910592005.1. NCBI lineage: Eukaryota > Fungi > Glomeromycota > Glomeromycetes > Glomerales > Glomeraceae > Funneliformis > Funneliformis mosseae. Next base: position 907 of record CAJVPP010002248.1, read on the forward strand.
TTTTTGATTTTCTTGCTGTTAATGCTTTTTGGGAATTTCAAACTTTACTCGCTAATTTGATACCAATTTCCTTCTATTTGATATCATCCTATTCTAATTCCAATTCTGATTTAATAAATTTTTTCACTTGATTTAAATGCATTAATATCTCTAGAAAAAAAACTAGGTATTTGGAATAAAAAAGGAATTGTTTTTGTAGGATTTGAAATCATAGATTCAGAGACATCATTATTATCATAATAGTCATTATCCTTTGGATTACAGTATATATGTTTTAAAGGAAATGTTTCCGAAGGAGTATACAAAAAATTGATTGCTAGAACCAATATGCATGCTAGAATTTTCTTTTTTTGATCTTCAGATTCAGTCTGTACAATGTGATAAAGCCATTGTGCTAATAATTCTAAACTCTTTGTTGAATCATTAATATGCCAATTTTTTTCTATACACGTAACAGTTTACTTTCTAGGTCCAGGCTGATAATGTAAATGTTTACCTTTAGATTCATAATATTCACAACAAATATATTGTGTAATACTAACTTCATCAAAATTTCTTTTAGCAATTCCTTGATATTTATGCAATGTATTACAAGTAAAGAGTTCAATATAAGGTATTTGAATGTTCTTCCTAAAAACATTCCATGAATATTCTTTACATCTAATCCTACAAATAAAGAAATAAAGTTTTTACAGCAAAATAAACAATAACATCATCTAACTTTACTTTGCTGAATTTTTCGCATTGATTTGCTTTAGAATTATGATTATTTTGATCATAATTAAAATGCTACATACATACCCTTAACGTTAATTAGTTCACCTCAAATTCTATTGTCACATTTGTATCAATTTATCAAACACTAACTAATTGACAAATATTTTTAACATTCTTCATTTTACCACAAGTTTGTAATTTACCATTTACTAAATCACCAAGAACACATAATAATAATAAAGTTGTTAATTTTAGTTCACAAATTAGTCTGCTTTGTTTTTCAATAGATATTGAAGGTAAAGTTTTTGTTAATATTGGTGAAGATAAAATATCTGTTGATATTAGTGAAGGTAGTAGTGGTGATAGTGATAACAGTGATGATAAAACGAAAATTTCTGTATCCTCAATATCATTTTGATAATCATCATTTTTGTCACTAACTATAATTTTTTGTTCAAGCTCTGCTTGTGTTTTAATATATTCTTCTTGGTTAAATACAAATGGTTCTAGTTCAGGTAACTCATTAAATGCTTGTTTATCAAAATATTTTCAACTTGCGTCAGAATCATAGTCAAAAAAGTCTTCACTTTCTTCAGAGTCATAAAATTCTGTTTCATTTAATAATTAGACGTCTCTTTCTGTAAAATTAAAGTTAAAAGAGAAGCTAGCACCCTTCATTAACCAAATTTATTCAAAATTTACCAATGTTAGTTCAAAAAATTCTCATAAAAGAAAGTAATTATAAAAAAAGTAAAACTGAAAATAAATGTAGTCATCTCTGAATTATAAACAGACCCATTTGATTAACTGTAATATAATAAGTTAATATTAGTAAAATAGATCTAACAGATTGTGTATTTATGCTTATTATATGATTTTGGGTATTTTTATTATGATAATGCAAGTTATCAATCTTATAATAGATTATTTTTGATATACAAATCATCAACATGTTATCTGACTGATAAGAACTTTTAGAATTATTTAAAATTGTTTAATATTTTTAAATTTTATTATTTTTAAAATTTAGAATTTATCAATTTTATCATGAATTTCATTTCATATATTAATATTTCAAATAGTACTATTATTATTTAAAGTAGAGTTTCAGACGAGTTGAGTTAACTTACGAGTCAGATAAGTTGAGTTGAGTTCAAATCAAGTTGAGTTTATGTTTTTTTGACTTGATGATTTGCGAGTTAAGCCAAATTCAAGTTGAATTAAATATTTAACTTGACTCGATTTAAACTCGACTTGATTCGAGTTGACTTGAGTTGACTTGAATGATAAAAAATCATTTTAAGAAGAACGATAAGAAATCGTTCGACTTAAATGATAAAAAAATTGTTCAAGAAGAACAATAAGAAATTGTTTGACTTGAATGATAAAAAAATTATTCAAGAAGAATGATAAAAAATCGTTTAAGAAGAATGATAAGAAATCGTTCGATTTGAACGATAAAAAATCATTCAAGAAGAATGATAAGAAATTGTTCAAGAAGAATAATAAGAAATCGTTCAAGAAGAATAATAAGAAATCGTTCAAGAAGAATGATAAGAAATCGTTCAAGAAGAACAATAAGAAATCATTCAACTTGAACAATAAAAAAATTGTTCAAGAAGAACGATTAAAAATTATTCAAGAAGAACAATTAGAAATCGTTCAACTTGAACAATAAAAAAATTATTCAAAAAGAATGATAAGAAATCGTTTAACTTGAACAATAAAAAAATCGTTCAAGAAGAATGATAAGAAATTGTTCAAGAAGAACGATAAGAAATTGTTTGACTTGAACGATAAAAAAATCGTTCAAAAAGAACAATAAGAAATTGTTTGACTTGAATGATAAAAAAATCATTTAAGAAGAATGATAAAGAAATCGTTCAAGAAGAACAATTAGAAATCGTTCACTTTTCTCCTCTTACGATCTTTTCATTTTTTTTTATTATTTTTTTTTTTAAAATCGAATCAAGTTAAAATTGAGTCGAGTCAAATTGAGTTGAGTTTAAAATTTATATAACTTGAATCAAGTCAAATTGAAAGATTTTATAAAATAAATTTGACTTAACTCAATTCGAAAAAAGAGAGTCAAATAGAGTTGATCTTTAAACTCAACTTGACTCAACTCATTTGGAACTCTAATTTAAAATGAAGTAAAATATAATATATAAATATAAATGTTATGAAATTTTAACCACATAATTATTGCATTTCTATGTTCACCTACATATTTTTTAACCAATAAAATCTCTGATTTTGAAAAATATCAAGATTACTTCAAACTAAAGATAATATTGCAACTAGTTATAACTGATGATAAATAAGCATCATAAGATTATAACTAATTATAACATTAATAAAATTGAATTGCAGCCAGTTACAACTAATGATAAATATGTATTATATAATTGCAGTATCATTTTTACTTCAGACTTAACAATGGTTTCTATTTCTTAGTATATTATATTATTTTATAATTTAACTAATAAAAATCTGATAATATATATTTTTATTAATTGATAAATTATTTAATATATAAATTTAAGATTAATTAAATTATTAAATCTAATTATATTTTAAAAATGAAATATCTATATTATTTTTAAATTATTTTATTTGAAGTTAAAAGTAATTATAACTTATTTATTAATTATATATTTAAGAAAAGGATCTAATATTGTAGAAAATTAGGATTTCAATCATATTATTTAATAATTTAGAGATATATTTTAAGACTAATTATATATTAATAAAAATATACTATTTCTAAATTTGGTATTTACATTTTAAATAAATTTTTTTATTTTTTTTTATATTATTTTAAGTATAAGATTAGCAATTCTAGTTTATTTGATAACAATTAAGCTTTTATTATAGATTATATTACAATAACTACAAGTTCAGGTCTCAGCTGAATCATTAAATTAAATTTTATTATAACTGAATATATAGGTATATAGATTAATATGTATTAGTAACTAATTGAATGATCTGTTGATTGATGTTGATTATGACTAAATATTGAATCTTACAGAACAAGTAGATACAAATAAAGCTAAAGATCAACAAAAACTAGATCTTTACTGATAGGTCTGCAATAGATATTATCTCATATCTTTTAATTTAGGAAGCTTTAAACAAATAAGAAAGTAATTAACTAGTAATTAATAGATTTGGCAATACTTTTAGAAAAACTTAAGATAACTATGATTGATAATGACTGCATTATACTACTGTAGTAATATTTAATTAAGCTGTCATTTAAGTATCAATTCCTAGGTGAATTTGATGATATAGATATAACAACTACTCACCTTTTTGAAATTTATAATAGATGATTACATTCTAAGCTTTTCTGATTGTTTGTTGAATATTTTGATACTGGATAGAAGTCATAATAATTCTAATTAGTATTGATAAATATAGAGAAAATAATTGACTAAAAGTACTTATAGCTAAAAGTGATTTCTCTATTCAAATTTGATAGTAATTCTGAAATCCAATAACTCTAAAGGCTTAACTTTTAGAAGATCATTCTAGATGGCAATTCTTAAACTAATATTATTAATGGGATTATGATTGAATCATTGAGTTTATTAAGATCTTTTAATAAATAGATCAGACATATGAAGAATTACATAACTTATTTGTGTTAATCCTTTTACCCTTAAAATCATACTGGTATATTGGATATTATATAAATAAAAAAAATATATATTATCTTAAGTATAACTTTTGATAATAATATCAAAAAAAAAAAGTTGATTGTAATCTGTTAAATAATTTATAAGTTAAGTATTTTTTTAAAAAAATAATAATCTTTAGTATAATATACCAAAAATGTTGAAATATTATCATTTTTTTCAAAAAAAAAAAAAAAAAAAAAAAAATAGTATTTTTATTTTTAGTAATATTATCATTTTAAACATATTTCTATTACATTATAAACTTAATCTATATTGAAAGCTTTGCTTTTATTAATATATAAAATAACAGATTTTTAGGCGTATTATTTGATGAAAATGAAATTGTTTTAACTTCCATTTTCTGATTTTTAAAATGAAAAACTAAAACCATTTTGCAAAATAAAAACAAAAAAAAGTAATCAAATCACTTTAAAACTAGAAGATTTAACAAAAATAATAATAAGAAAACTTTAATAATAAAAATCTCAATCTCAAATTACTTCTATAAAAAGGGCGAATGCTTTTACATAGCAGACATTGATTTGAGTGATAGTCAATTTTTAAATTAATATCATTAAAATGACTATAACTTTTTATGGATTTCTACATGATTATCTATTTTTGTTAAATCTAAACCGACACTGTGAACAGTTTCCAAGAAAACTCTTGTAGCTTCTGGATCAACTGTTGGTAAAATCCCATGGCCAAGATTAACAATATACTTTTCATGTGTACCAAAAGCTTCCAACATTGTTTTGACAGTTGAGCGGATTGCTTCATCACCACCATACAACATACAAGGATCCATATTTCCTTGTAAAGTTACTTTCCCCTTCGTGACACTTTTAGCGTATGCTGGATCAATAGTCCAATCTAATGAAATAGTATCATATCCGATATCCGATAATGATTCTAATGCATACCATGAACCTTTACAGAATATTGTCATGGGTACAGGGATTAATCCATCATCCTTGAATTTGTTTTTAACTCTATCAGCGATCTGCGAGATATAAGGTAATGAGAATGTCTTAAAATCATGGGGTGACAATTCACCTCCCCATGATTCAAATACCTGTACCATCTGTAAATTTAAAAAAAATCATTATTTTTTTTTTTAAAAAAAAATTAGGTATAAAATATAAAGCAATTCCCAATCCATACCTGAGCTCCTGCTTTAATTTGCCCAATAAGAAAATCCACTGCAACATCAGTGATAATCTGCAATAATCTCTTACTCTCCTCAGGGTACTTGAATAACCAAGTTTTAGCTTTTGAAAAATTGTTACTTCCACCTCCCTCAATCATGTAAGCCATTAAGGTCCATGGTGCTCCAATGAATCCTAATAAAGGAACCCTTCCTTCCAATGCTTGTCTAGTCATTGTAAGAGCATCAAATACGTATCCTAATTCTTTATATACATCCACGTTTTTATTTAATTTTGTATCAATATCCGCTGGTGTTTCAAGTGGCGAAGGGAAATGTGGTCCTTTGTTTGGTACCATTTCTACTATTAATCCTAATGCTTGTGGTATAACTAATATATCGGAAAAAATAATTGCTGCGTCTAATAATCCATCATACCTATTTATTGGTTGTAAGGTAATTAGTGTCGCTAATTTTGGCGTTCGACAAATTGTGAAAAAATCATGTTTTTCTCTCTCTTTACGAAACTCTAAAATAAAATTTTAATTTATTGCTTATTGTTCATTGAAGAAAGAAGTATTTTAATAAAGTAAAATTCATTTATTTTTAACCTGGTAAATATCTCCCTGCTTGTCTCATAATCCATACTGGTGCACGTTCTGTTTTCTCTCCTTGAATAATAAAAGGAAGTATATAATAAAATGGTTATTTAAAGAAATCGACTGACTTTATCATCATACCACGAGCTGCACGAAGAATTAAATCATTTTTTAACGGTGGGAATTCTATCATTTTATTAAGAAATAAAATAAGCGTTTTATCAAAAAAAAAAAAAAAAAAAAATTATATATATATATATATATATATTTATATCTATATCTTAATCTTGATTAGGTGATGATCTGTAGCAAGTTTTATTGACTGTGATAATTCAAAGACATTATAGATTCAATGCATTAAATATCATAATACAAAATGTGAAAATTTTTTTGATGTCTTCTAATAAATATATGTGAAATAATCTAAAGCACAAGCAAGTTCTTATTCTAAAAAAAAAAAAGTGGAAAGAAAAAATTCTCTGTATTATGCTTCGCGTAAATAAATATAATTAATCGACATCCATCTCGGTTTGTTCTTTCTTGGAAGCATTTTCATTTGTGGGCTGGCCCTCATTTGTTTCTTTTAACTCTTCAGTAGTGGCTCCTTCTGACTTTTGTGTTTCTTCAGATGGATTTTCCGGAGTTCCAGAAGCTGGAATATTTTCAGGTTTAGGTTCTTGTTTAGGTTCTGGTTTGGGCTTTGGTCTTGACAAAATTGGAGATGCAAAATGTACCAAATTCTACATTAAAAATAGAAAAATTAAAATTAAGTAAAGGAATAAGAAAAAAAAATCTTTAAAAAATTGAATCTTGTGAAAAAAATTTTGGATGCGTACCTCACGTTCTTTTAAAATGTCGCGAATGAACACGACAGGTGGCTCGTATTTTGGCACTTTATTTTGAGCTGTTAGCTTCTCATTTAACCATTCTGAAATTTTTGTAGCTCGTTCCACAATACTCTTTTTTTCCTCATCAGGAATATGATTATACCTTTCCTCATTACTCGTAGCACATAAAACAAATTGTTGTATACTATCGCGTAACAATTTTTCTGCTCTAGGTCGTTCATCAGATTCACGATATCGTTCCACAATAGGATTACCAAACTTTTTCAATTCATCTAATTTTTCCGAATATATCGATTTTGTCGCATCTTCTCCCTCATCATAAAGCCAATCTTCCGTAGCAGTCAAAAGATTAGTTAATTTATCCTTATCGGCTGGATTGACAAACTCTTGATATGATGACTCTATTTTAGCTCGAATATCGTATATATATTCCTCCAGCGCGTTTTTTTGAGTTTCAGTATCCGCAACAAGTTTGTCAGTCGCAACCATTTGACCTTCCATTTCCTTAAATTGTGTAATTATTGATTTGTCCAATCCACCTGTGCCTGATACAAGTGGTAAGTCAACTTTTTTAACTTGACTTTTAACTTTCCTTGTCGCCGGACTTGGTGGTCTAGGTTGCGCTTCTTCAGTTTTATCAGTTTCCATTGAATGTGGATCTTCCGGTTTTGGTGATTCTTCTTTTTCTTCTTTAATTACTTCTTCATATACCGAAGCACTTTCTACATATAGAACGCTATGTACATTAAGCCTGGCCTTCACCTTAATAATACTAAGTTCACCTGCTTCAGTTGGTGTTACACCTTTTATTGAAAATCTACCAATCCAAGGATTAATTCCAGCAGGGATTTTATCAGGTTCCGAATAATGAGCTTCAATATCAAATGGTTGCTTACGATAGAACGTTAAAATCTTTGTTGAAGGAATGCTATTATTCTTAGGGAACACAACAAGCTCAGTCCCCTCATCCGGGATTTCAGGAATAGACTCCCATTTGATTTTAATGGGGTAGTTAATAATATCCCGAACTGTAAATTCGCGAACTTTAAATACAGGTGATAAAATAGCACATTGAAGTGCACAGCCACGTGCAACCGCTTCATCTTGATTAAGTGTATAATTTAATTCCTTGCCGAAAAATTTTGATATACGCTCTTTTATAGAGGGTATACGCGTTGAACCACCTACTACTTCTATAGAATGAATATCCTCCAATTTAAGTCCGGATTCTTGTAAAGCTTGCGAAAGTGGACCTTCAATTCGATCAAGAAGGTGTTGTGATAACTCCTCAAATTCTTGTCGAGTAATGATAGCACTAACATCAATATCATTCATGATCGACTCTACATTAAGAGGAGCTTGATTATTAGCTGAAAGAACTTTCTTTAATTTTTCTATTGCTGTACGGAGACGGAAAAGTGCCTTGGGATTCGCTTTAATATCAATTTTATATTTTTCCTTGATTACTTCAGCGAAATGATCAGCCAACACTTGATCAAAATTACGTCCTCCAAAATGTCGATCATACGCGGTAGACTTGATGGTTAGTTGTCCTTTAACAAAAGACACAACTGCTACATTATAACATGAGTGTCCGATATCAACAAACACGACATTACGAGCTTGAGCCTTATCTTCCGGTAAATCCGTCTTTGTGATGCCATAGCCCAATGCAGCAGCAGTAGTGTCATTCATCAAACGTAAACAATTTAAACCGGCAACCTCTGCCGCGTCGAGAATACTTCTTCTTTGAATATCAGTAAACCAACCAGGAACAGAGATCACAACATCAGAAATCGGGATTTTAAGCTCTGCAGAAGTGATATCTTTAAGTTTAGTAAAATACATGGCGATTAATTGCGTATTAGTGAAAATGCGTTGCTCGCCAAGGTATTGAACCTATTTAAAAATGTATAGCATATTAATATACTATTGTATTAATTGAGCACTAGTGGTTAAACGCTATGATAACGCGACCTATCATGTGTAACGTCGTAACCACATACAAAATGATACGTCGGATTGCGATTATTTTTTTAAAAAATTCGATTCATACCTTAACACCAAGTTGTCCCTTTTCATCTACTAATTCTGCATTAATATATTCTTTTTCGATCTCTTGAATTTCTTTATCCTGATAAGTGCGACCGGCAAGTCGTTTTAAAGAACCTACTGTATTTTTAAAATTCGAAATTTCTTGGGTCTTTGCTGCTTCACCCAAGTATCTTTGTTTAAGACCAAAAGATACCAGAGATCTGCGGGAAAAGTTAAATCGGAACTCTTTTAACAAATATACTCATAACTATATGGTAAGATTTTAGAAGATAACTTACGGAGTAGCACGGTTCGAAACCTCATTACAAATTACGTCAATTCCTCGGTTGCGTGCTATTGCAATCTTGGAACTAAGATTTCCTAAGTCAATACCTAAACACCAGTAATATAAAGCGAGATCGTATAATAAATTTATAAAAATCAAAATTATTTTTTTGAAATTTAACCGATTAAGAAACAGAATGTTACGCACCTACGACAGACATGATATATGTATTTTATATATGTGTTCACTTATATAAAGTTACTCTTGCCGACGCAAAGGATGATAATTTCAAGGAACAGAAAAAGTAAGGTTTCTCTCGAATCAAAGAACTTTTAGTCCTTGAGAAGCTATTGAGCCAAAAGTTTCTTTTTTTAAAAATTTTTTTGGTTAAAAAGAAACGTAATACATAAATTAGGACTTTATTATTTCTGCTTTATATATAATTTTAAAATATCCAACCAATCAACATACTTGATGTACAATCATTTGAAATAAAAAAAAACCATCTTGAATAATCTAGATCTTCCAGCAGTTTCCATGGAGTTCTTTCGAAATAAATTACGAAAGACGATGTCAATAGATGCCACGTTCTTTTACTAAGATCAAAAGGCAAATAGCATGTGAATTTCATTATAGAAATTTGAACCCTATTAAAGGTTTTTTATCATTTTTTTTTGACGAGGGAGGACTTCCGTCATTACATATATTTTTATATTGAGAAGACTCGTTCTTTCGTTGAATGTTCACATTACCCACTTTCTTCTCATAACCTCCATCATTAGATTTTTCATCAATTCCAGTGGCCCACATGATATAATTGATTTGTGCCATAAATTTGGCTTTATTGTCAAGAAACATGTATTTTTCATATGGTAGCTTAGTCAATCGTTCGGCTATTTCAGGACCTGGTTCGTCAACACCATCAAATAATACACCTGGAGGTGTACCTTTGGCAAAAGTTATATAAGATGGTGCCTGTAATAAATCTTTGCCACTTCGTGAATTATTTTTACCGCCTCGATTCGGAGAACTTTTGTAAGGAAAAGAAGAAGGTTCTTTATCTTCAGAGTTGTTTTTACGAGTGCGTGGCATTTTCATTATGAGAATAAAAAATTGGAAAAAGAAATATTAAAATATATACATTTGACTTGATATCTTTTACATCAGCTTATCAGAAGTTTAATCAATAAATCACGTGTATTGTTTAACAAGATTCAACCCGTTAAATATTTATAATTTATTTATTTATTTATTTTTGTTCGAGGGCAGAATCATGTCAAAGGTAATTTATTGATCCTACGCAACTTTATTTTAATTATGAAACTTATTAATTTTAAAGGTTTCTATTAGGAATTCACAATTCTTTACTATGCGACAGCTCGTGACGCTACTAAAATGTCGTCAGAGAAAATTCCGTTACCATCTCAAAGCCCTTTTATGTCCCTAAAAGATTTAACAATGTTATTGAAAGAACGACATAAAAAACTTGCACCGATACTTGAATACTCTTTATATGCTATTAATATGGAATATGTAGAAAATGATCAAGCAATTCTAGTTAAAGAAGGTGATGAAGTTGCCGTAATTCCACCTGTTTCTGGTGGCTAATGATTTTATTTATTTATTATCTTTTTGATTTCTGTATAATAAATCCATACAAAAAAAATTGTAATATCCTTCGAATCAATATCATTTATTTCTATTATTATAAAAATAAATAATAATCGAATTTGAAAGATTTCAAGTTAAATTTTTGACAATGAAAATTTTTCTTAAAAGGCCAAATTACTGTCAAGTAATAAGTTAGTTAACATTATTGAATTTTCTGACTTCTTGAGAATATTTAAAACCGGCGGATTAAGAACTTATTAGAAAATTTGTTCATACATTTAATAATAGATAATTGTTAATTAAAAAAGATAATTAATCAAAACCTCAAAGAAATTCTTAAAAATTTTTATCCCTTTAATGGTAGAAAACTTGACTGTAATTTTTACTAATTAATTTATTATTTTGATTTTGATTTTTTTGATTTTACTTAGAATACAATATAAAAAAAAATTTTTTTTTTTTTTTTAAAAAAAAAATTTGATTTAAAATATTTATTAAGATAAAACTTTTTGTATTATTAAATATATAATTTTTTATTTTACTTTTATCATATAGTAATAAGATTATGCTAAATTTATTAGACTAATATTTTTATATTATATAATATTCTATATTAATAATTATTATTATAATATTAAATATTAATAGCTTATTTATTAAAGATGGTTTCTATAATTATTTTCAAATTTCAATCGAGTTGCAACATAATTGCATTATAAAACAATTTAATTATGCTATAAGTTGCAACTTAATTGCATTATTTTTTTTAATTACAATACCTATATTTAATTATTAATATTAAATAAAATTAATATTAATTAATAAATTATATAAAATTTATTATTAAGTTTTATAATTTTTTAAAATTTTATTATTTAATAAATACATCAAAGAGTTAATATCCATAATTTCAAAATTTTTATATTAATTTTTAATATGATTATATAAAATAATTAATCTTTTATAACAATAAACTTTATTTATAAAAAAAATAACTTTAATACCAACTAAATAGAAAAATAGTTTTAATAAATTGATTGTTTTTTTTAATATAATTTTAAGTTTATATGAAATAATATAATATAATAATAGTTTAATAGTATTATTTTTTTTTATAAATTCAATAATATTTTAAAAATAAAAATTTGTTTAGATATTAAAATATTTATTTTCTAGTTATTTATAAATTCAATATCTAAATAAATTAAAATGCTATTTTTATAACTATTATTTTTAAATAAAATATTTATTTGATAATAACTTTAGATTAAATAAAAATTAATTTTTTTAAGCAAGATTTGCATTAATTATATTAATTATATAATACTATAATATATTATTATATTTAAGAATTTATTAAATATTAATTTTAATTTTTATATATTATAAATTAAAAGATTTGTATAATAATAATTATGTAATACAGTAAAAATGAATAAATAATTAATCTTGATATTATACAAATCTAAATAAATTAATCAATAAAAGATAATAATAATATTATTAATTATGATATATATAATAAGCTTAAATTAAGAATATCAAAAAGAAAATTAAAGAAAATAAGTAGAATATAAAAATGTAATAATAATATAGTAATAATTTAAATATTATAAAATAATAAATTTAGTTATAATTTTAGAATTGTTATATAATAATTAAATAATAATTATTTATTACAATACAAATATTATAGATAGATAAGATAGTTATTATATAATTCTTTTATAATATATATCAAGCTTAGAATTTTCATTATAAATAGTTTAAGAATTTAATTATATAAAAATTAACTTTTAAAATTAGTTTTTTTATAAATCAATAAATAAAAATAAATGTATATCAGTTAAGATTACTATTAAAATTATTAGAAATAAAAGAAAAATATTTAAATTTATCTTTAAAACATTAAATATAACTAAGGAATAAAAATCTAATAAAATTATAAATGCTATTAAAAAATTAATAAAATGCTTAAAGAGAAAATAATAAAAATATAATATTATAACATAAATTAGTCAAAAGAATCAGAAATGTTAAAAAGAATAATTAAAGATTTAAAGATAATAAAAGAAAAGAGAAGAATTTAAAAAATAATTAAATTTAACTGACAAATTTTTATTTTCTTCATATAAAAAATGAATACTTTCTAAAAATTAGATTTAAGAATTAAAATTAAATTTTAAAACTTTAACAATTAATAAATAAAGAAAAAAATTATAAGTTAAAAAATTTACTATTTAAATAATAATAAAAATTAATTAGTTTATTTTATTATTATAAAAGAAACATTTTATATAATTCTAGAATTAGAAAAATAATAAAGTAGTAATTTTACTTATATTTTTTTCTAATTTAAAAAAGCATTTTATTAAATAAAAATATAAATCAAAATAATTGGTAAAATACTTAAGATAATAATATTTATAAAAATTATAAAAAAAATTTGAAAATGATAAATAATTTAAGAAAGATTAAAGATTAAATATATTTATAATTATAAAAAAAAGAAAATAAAAAGAAAATTTTCTTTTTTATCTTATTAAAATAGAAGAATAATATATTTTTATAAAAGATAAATAAATTTATTTTAAGAATAATTAAACAAGATAGAATAAACTATTTAAGAAAAAAAGAAACTTAAAAAAATTTTATAGAAAAATCTAAAATGTAAAGTAAAAAATAAAAGTATAAATTATTAGATAAGATTAGGTAATTAAAAAAAGTAAATAAAAGAAATTAACAGATCAAAAATTCTTAATAAATTAAAATTAAAGAAACTAAAAAATAATTTTGATTAAAATTAAAAAGTAATTTAAAGATCAAAATTTTTTTGATTAATTTTTATTATTTAAATTAAAATATATTCAAATAGCCTAATAAAATGATAATTTATTTTCTTTAAATAAATTTTAAAAAAATTTTGACTTTTCTTTTTATTAATGTTTATTTAATAATAATAATAAAAAATAATTATTATTATTTGCTTTATATTTCTAATTTTATTTCTTTTTTAGTTTATCATAAGTTAAAATTAATATTTATTTATTTTTTATTTTTTTTAATGAATTTTATAAGTAATTATTTTTTTATCTAGATATTTCTTAAGAATTTTACTATTATTTCTTTTAAAATATATGAAATAAATTTTCTTATTAAGCTATTAAAAATAAGTAACTAATAAATTAATATAGATCTAAAAATAAATACCTTTAAATTTATGTAATAAAATATAATAAATTTAATTTTTATTATTTTCTGTAAAATTTATTTTTATTTATTATAATAAAATTACTTTGAATCACCGCAGGTGATCAGCACCGGTGTCATGTGATTAATTGTTTATTGCATAATAAATAATATTGTAAAATGTGATCATTTTCTCATTTTCGCAGTTCTAACCATTTTCGTGTAAGTTGTAAGTATTTTTTTTCTTCTTTACCTTTGTAGGTTGTAGCATATACCGAGCTTAGATAGTCTTTAATGTGTCGATGACTATATCGGTTCTAGGCTTCAGTTTTAAACAATAGCAATTATCATATTGTATTATTGCTGCGGTTTGTAATGTCGTCATATTGAAACATACCCACCCCTTACTGTTGTTCCTGCGGCTTATAATATTGTCATATCGAACCCTCTTTATTTTTTCTTCTTTACCTTTGGCCGTCTCTATTAGGTTGCAGTAAATACGGTAAAATACTTTGGATACGTTAAAGACCATATCGGTTAAAACATACACCTCCCTCAAAAAATCTATTTCAGTTTTTGCCTTGGCAGTTTAAATTTTCTTGATGGATAATGAAAGGGTTC
>CAJVPP010002249.1:0-15641 GCA_910592005.1 Funneliformis mosseae
TCCTCCTCAACTATGTATTCTATTTCAGGCTCTTCGACCTCCTCCTCCTCAAATATGTATTCTATTTCAGGTTCTTCGGAGTCATCAGAGGACCCTCTTGGGATGGGATCTTTCTCAACATCATGATATATATAATTGACCTTTTTAGTACTCTTAACTCCAGGACAATTAACCTTTGTATGACCAGCCTTTTTACAGACTGAGCAAAGACGAACAATTCGTTTAACTGGTGCTTTTTGTACCATCTTTCTAACAGCTTTCTTTGTAGCATTTGTATTTCTAACCTGGGGCTCTGCGTATTCATAGATGTCGCCCTAAAGGGCTTTGCCTACTCATGCTTATTTTCCTATATCGAACGCGTATTCGTCATCGCTCTGCTCCTCCTCATGCTTGTTCTCTCTTGCTATCTAAGTAGTATGCTATTGGGAGGCAATTTGTATACCATATCTTGTGTACATACTCCGCTTCGCTCCGCAGACTGCAAACACTATTTGCTTTCATGATTAGCGATCATATATGTGAAAAATTTTGTTATCCAAGATTGATTCCAAAGGGGATTCAGATAAGAATGTGCCAAAGTAGAAAAATTTTTTTACTACTTGAAAACAAACGATTTCAGAATGAAAGCTAGTCAAGAAAGCGAATTAGTGATCTTAGGTTTTCAAGTAATATTACATTAGGAAATTGATATGAGAAATTCGATATATGAAATTATAATACTCAGGATAACCTTCTGGACGCATTTGGACGCAATGTGCCAAAAAGCCCATTTCTCTACTACTTATACTTTAACACTTGCATATTGATATAAATACTTTTCAAATAGTGCTATCCAACTACCAAGATACCAAACATAAAACTCCATTTGGTCTACACCATATATTTGAACGAGAAATTTTATTTTTAATGGAATTTGCTTTACCCTCACCTTCACCATTCACAAAGCAAATCAACTTCATTAATAAAATAATATCAGGCTTAGTCTCATAAAGATAAGCAATTAATGAAAGGTTTTTAACTTTCTTTGACAGAGTATTTTTTCAATTGTCAACAATATCAGCTCTTTTCTTAATGTTAGCATTTTGAAATAAAATTCATGAAAATTATCACTAACGCTATATTGTTATCACTACACTATCATTTGTAGTAAATTGAATATTAGTATTTTTTTTAATAAATTGCCTTATCAAAACTCTTAAATTCAACTCACTACAATATATATAGTCTGCAAAGTGTTTTTACTTTCCAGTAATAGGCACATTTCATTCTCGTCATAAAATAACAATGAAAAATTTTGAACTTTTTGAAGGAAAATCGTTTTAAGGTTTTGAATGCTACAAAACTTATTGTACTATTTATTTTAAAAAACAATTTAAAGGTATATTTTTTCTTAATAGTGTAGGCATGGTTAATTTGTTACATTCTTGTAAAAATGAAACGAAGTTACGCTTTTTTTGCTTTTTTTTGCTTTTTTATATGAAAAAATGTGTTTTTTACATTGGTCGATCATGCCGATCCCTTATTAAAAAAAATAAATCTCAATTTTTGAGGACAAATCTTGTGTTCGATAGTAATTAAAATTTATCATATAATTAATTAATCTTAGTATTATTAATTAAAAAAAATTTGTTAATTTTTTTATTTTATAATAATTATCAAATCAAAAATTTAAATAGTAATAATTTTATAAAAATTTAATAATACTAGTAATATAATATAGTTTAATTATTTTAATTGTTTAACTTTCAAGTAAATAATAATTTTAATTTTTAAGTTTTAATTTAAATTTATATTGTTAGTATAAAAAATTAAATAAGTGATATTATTAAATAATATTATATAAAATTTACTAATTATAAGTAATTTTATATTTAATAATCTTATTATTGATACTAATATGTTAAATGAATTAGCAATAAGTTCTATTTGCTTATTTATTTTGTATAAAATAAATAGTTCTTTGATATTCAAATTAAGGTTAGATTCAATAGATGATGCAATACTACAGTGTTATTATCTATAGCATAATCAAATATCTAAGTTTTTCGAATTGAATTCTTTTTTCGCTTTTCGAATCTTTACTTAGAGACCTCCGCAATATCGATTAAATCGATTAAATGTTTGATAAAGATGAACTGAAGCTCGCCTAGGATAATTACGCTTTCCAATTTGTATGAAACAAAAAAGAAAAACTTTTGCCAAATCAATACTTTTCGAATACTCGTTTTAAAGGATCATTATCACGTTTATCGACAGCAAAGGTTTTTTTTTTTCAAAAACGAGTTTTGATTGGTGACTTATGTGTATATAAATATGAAGGTTGAAAAGTTCATAAATATACCACTTCTTTTAAAGTGATCCGAATTTATTGTTACCGAATATTAAACTTAATAGACTTGTTTAAAAACAAGTTCATAATAAACAAACCTTAATTACCTGGTAAAACGGAAATTTTTTTTTGCTCACATGATACCATCAATACAAAAAAGGTGATTTTTAGTTTATTTTTTTTTTTATTTTCATGTTTTAAAAGTTTTCGAAAATTAAAAGTTAAAAAGGAGAAAAAAAAAAAAAAAAAAAAAAAAAAAAAAAAGGAAATTAAAATGAGGGAAAAAAAAGTTTAAGTTTTTTAATCTTTATATATATATATACATTATGTAAGAATGTACAATTTATATAAGTGAATTTTCAAATTTTTTTTATATTTTATAAATAATATTAACAAAAAAAATAAAAATCGAAATGAGAATTTTTTTTTTATCAATTTATATACAATTTTAAAGGAAAAAGAAGAAAAGAAAAAAAAGGATAAACAAGAATTATGTATAGAGAAACGCGATAAAAAAAGCGAGTTCATCGAATAAAGAAACGAGTAAGAAAATCGATTTAAAAAGGATTTTTTTTTTTTTTTTTTTTTTTTTTTTTATAAAACCACCCAAACAATTCTATTACAACGAATATATAATATAATGATCTTTTTTTTTTTTTAAAAAAAAAAAAAAAAAAAAAAAAACATGGGAACTACAAACATTTAAACCAAAAAATGAAATTAAAGAGAAGTGCAAAAAAAAAAGTTTTTTTTTGTGATTATTTTGTAAAAGGATTTTGACATTTTTTTGTGAGGATTTCGTAAATTATATAATGGAAAAAAAAAAGTCGACATTAAGAAAATGGGTGGATTGTGTTTTTTTTAAAAAATTTTTTAATAACCGAGGATGAAATCGTGAGAGAAATTTAAGAGTTTAGAATTAATTTTATAAAAGTCAAGAGATGCGCATTTTCAAAATATTAAACCGCGCCAAGAACTTCTCTTTGTTGCTTTCGTTGCTCTTGTGTTTGTTGAGGTTCAACGACGCTAACACCATCTTTTTCAGAATCTAGAGCGATATTAGCAAGTCTTTGCTCAATGTCAATCTCATCTTCAGCATATTCATTTTCGATATAATCCCAATAGAGATTGTATTCAAGTTCATCGATGCCTGAAATTAAAAAAAAAATTTCGCACGTTTATTATCGGTTTTATAGTTGCATTATTTAATCACATTCAAAATCGAAAATCGAATTATATGTTCATACCGCGGCCACTGTGAACGTCGTCCAAAAACCTTCGCAACATTGGCCAGACCTTTGGTTTGTTAGCCTCAATGGTACGTTGAATCCTGGTGATAACAGTTTCCCAGGGAAGATTTTGTCGATTATTTAGTTGAAGTGTTTCAAGAAGCTGAATGTACAATCCATCATCACCAATCAGTGCGTGCGCTGTAGCAAGGACATCATCGTTAAGTCCTATTTTAGAAGAAGAAATGATCGAGGGGATTAATTAAAAAAGGACGCAAATAAAGACGGATAAACCAATTTTCATCCAAATAATCTGAAAATTACCGAGTTCATCACTTGCTTTTTGTTCCGCAAAAACTCTTTCCATTCTTCGTTTAGTAGTCAAATCACATTCCTCATTTAAAAACCGCTGTAAACCACTCCAAACTTGTTGATGACTAGCAGAAGCATTATCAAATTGCATCGCTTTTAGATAACCATCCATTAAACGTCTGTCATGTCTTAATGCTAATTCAACTTTTTCAAGCATATCAATAGCATCACAAACTCTCATAAAGGTACTTTCAAAATCACTATTCTGTTCGGCCTGTCTTATCATTACTTGAAAGTTTGTTAATAAGCTCGGGTCTGAAGAACGACGGAAGAATGGTAATACATTTTCAACAACGGCTTTCATCGGCGTAATGGTTAATGTACTAATAAAATCTGAAAAATCGCTATCATCAGGTAAAGATTCTCGAAACGAACGGAAAAATCCATAGATGGCATAAGGTGTAGTTTGGTCAACGTTCTTGTTTTTTCTCATATTCATTTTGTTCATTTTTCTTTCTTAGTAAAAAAAAAAAAATTAAAAAAAAATTTTGTTAAAATTTGGTAATCCAAAGAATTGTTATTATATAGTTCCCTTTCAAAAAGTAAATTATTTTCAGGGTTTATGAATAACAATGAGATGAGAACAAAGGAAAAAAAGGAGAAAGAAAACGTAAAAAGGAAAAAAATTAAATAAATTTTCAGGAGACTTTTTAATATATATATAGCTCACCTGAGTTATGTTGTTGTGCAAAGTATTTTTTTTTTTAAGGAAAAAAAAAATAAAAATAAAAAGAATAAAATGATAAATGTAGATATTTGTGAACAAAATAAATATGTGATGATTATATAACAATTCCTTGTAATGATGATGATCAAGGTGACTCTGATGTATGTCATACAAATTTAATGTGAAATTTTTGTACCAACGTATCCTCACCTACATAATTTTGTATAAGGTTTCTATTGTTATGAACAAAACAATGAAAATTTTGGCGATAATAACTTTAGAAGGCAACATAAGCCCAAGAATACCACCAAATATGGGGAGGATGCTACCAACACGAACAATGACATGTCATCATAAGAGATACTAATACCTCTAGATTTAAATAATTTTAACCAAACATGTTGTAATATGTGGGGTTATAATAATTCAGTACTATGATAACGCCACTTTGGTGATAAACGCCGGACGACTTAAATTCGTTTGACTATCTGCTGCGTGATTATCGGTACCAATCTTTCCTAATTAAACCACTTTTGACAAATTGTCTTTGTTCTTTTTTTTTTTTTTTTTTTGCATGTTTCGTGGTGATTTGCATGAAACTTGTTCAACGTGTGAATTTTTTTTTGGATTAGCGATCACGCGGGATTTTGCGTTATCGTTACTTGATATCACAGAGCTGTTTATAAAACCCCGATTTTCACAAGAATTCATGACATTTAGGATATATTAAAAAAATGTGGCTGAATTTCCTATAAAAGTTTTCTCGACAATATAAAAAAAAAATCTTTTTTTAATGAAATTTTGTGGCGGATTCTGTTTTAAAAGATTTATGGTAAAGATGTATGAAAATAATTATATAAAAGAAATCTGAAAATTGAATACAAGCCAAAGATTTCATAAAATGATTTCCGATGTCCGATATGATTTTTTTTTCCCTAAAGAAAAAGTCGAATAAGGTCGACTAATACCGCTCGCCATGTTGTGGCGCAGCAAGATTACGATACAGATTACACGGAATTTTTTTTTTTATGCAGTATGACTTTTAAGAACAAAGAGATGCATAACATCGATTATGTTTAAGAAAAAAAAAAAAATCTAATAATTAATAATTATTGACAAAAATGTTTCCAAAAGAAAAACGGTTCAACAAATCCAAAAGGAACATTCTGCTACCAAATAAAACATTAAAAAAAACGAGAATAAGACCTAAAATGTATATAATTAAAATAAAATCGTAAAATGTCAAGCAATGTAATGCGTTTCTCACGGAATATGTTCTCCTAATAACGGTTACACCGTAAACGATTTCCGATACTAATTCCATATTTAGTAAAATAAAATTTGAAAATTTCATTCATTCAATGGTTACAATGATTATTGGAAACACCGCTTTTTCTGCCAAGCAATTCTAATTTTAATCCAGGTAATTTTTCTTTTGCGCGTGTAGTGAATTCTTTCTTTTTAGAATTCCTACCATGATCTGTTAGAATTGTATAAATAAAGTCGATTCCTCGTTAAAGCGAATCGTTGAAAAGAAATTTATCATTTTGAAAATTGACATCACCAAAGAAAAAATCGTCAATTTTTTTTTTAGTTTCCTTATCATAGATTATTTTACAATAAAATCTTTACCCGTGATAAATCAATTTATTAAAAAATGTGTCGCAACAAGTGTGCTCGTCGTGAAATAAAAAATCAGCGTCGCGAGGAGAAACATCGTCGTCGGGAGGAAAAGCACCATCGTCGTCAAGAGAAACGTCGTCGTAAGGCCGAATTCAAAAGTGAAATGAAAAATCAGGCTAGACGATTTTTAACTGATTATTCCAACGTTGATAACAACAATTTTAATAATATCAATTACCCCCAACGACAAAGATCACCTGTAAAGGTTGAACAAGATGTTGCAAGTCTGAGAACAATCTTTCCCGAGTGCGACCCAGAATATATTCGAAATTGTCTTTTCAACGAAACAAGGGATCAAATAATGGAAAGGTTATTATCCGAACCTTACCCTAAAATCACCCCTGAATCACCTTTGACTCCACCCACTGCGCCACCACTTCCGGTTCGTATTAACGACGAATTCTCCTTCAATGATGAAGCACCCCCATCATATGAAGAATCATTAGAACAATCTCCGCCGTTACCAAGACGTCATCAAAGAAACTCACCATGGGTTGCACGACAACAATCATCACATCAGGCACATGACTCACCGTCGCTCTTTCCCGTTAAAAATATTTTCTCCATGTTTAAACCTTTGACGGTTGACCAAGCATGTCACAAATTTTGTAATACTTGGACGCGTCCAACCCCATCCAATTTCAGAACACAACCACTATCGCAATCATTCAAAGTGTTACCAAAAGATAGATATTCAATTCAAAGAGGATTTACCAATAATTATCCTTCAAAAGAACTAAATTCTCATAACATTTCAATAAATGATTGGCAGTTTTTTATCAGCGGATTAAATTCAATCCTTGGTGCAAACTCGATTAATGGAGATTCAATCTCTGTTAGTCTGAAATGGGTATCATGGATGAGTGAAACCATGGATCAAAAACAAATGGAAGCTAACGTTCTAGCAATAAATGAATATCTTGCCAAATGGAATGATTTTTTCTTTGCTCCAAGAAAGATCGAGGTACAATTTTTGGAAGATAAAACTTTAACGACGACCATAAAAAATAAACATCAACCTTTCGTACAATATTTATTGGTGAAATCTATATAGTCGTCCTGTAATAGGTTTGTGATATAATTTGTATTAGATTAGTAGTTGGCATATGAGAGAATAACATGTATGTATTTATGTATGTGTATGTGTGTGTATGTATTTCTATGTATAATTTTCCTTTCTTCTTGACACGAATTATTTAAACATTTCATTACCATAATCATCATAATAAATATCAATGCAATTTCATAAAATTAGACAAGATAAAAATTTTTCTTTTCATCATTGTAATAAAAAAAAAAAGGAACCGACATAATGCTGGTTTATAGGAGATAAATAGATAAATAGCTGAAGTATTTTCATCAAATTCCGAGTTTAACTGTTTGATATGCATCGATCACTTTTACCACTGGTTTTATCGAAGCTGATCATTTACGTACATGCGTCATACGAAATGAGATAAGACTGTAACGTAGTATGAAATAACAAATATGCTTAACACTTGGGTAATTATTTTTTTCCTATGCGATCAATCAATTTCGCCTTGAATGATTGGCAGAATTTTAAGGTAGAACCGAGAAAGAGAATTTATATCATTATTAATACCGCAAAAAAAAAAAAGAATAAAATTAAAAAATTATTCGACAAAAAAAAAACGCGGTTATTTTCTCTCCTCTCTAAAATTTGTTATCGCACGGTTAAATAGTTAATTAGGATAAAAAAAATATATATTTTTTTTTTTTCCGATTTTTCCGAAAATTTTCTTTTATCTAACAAGTATGCATGAATAAATCTCGTGTTACCTCAACAATTTGAATTGCTTTTCGAGAAGTTTTCATCGCCTTTTTGTGGAAATGGTTAATTACCTTTATTTTGTTAAGGATGATTCGTGCCATCAGTAATTTATTTCATAAGCCAATAACATCGATCATGTATGCAATGTAGAAAATTAAAGAAAATTAGAAAACGAACCATTCGTAATGAAATTAGTAAATGCATCCGAATTATCCAACAATTAAGTCTTAATAAAAATGTCAACGAAAAATCATTTCTCAACCCTTTCTCTCTCTCTTTTTTTTTTTAGAAAAAAAAAAAAGGAAAAATCCCATTCGAACGAATATTATTAAAATATTCGATTCTTTTACCTTCTTTTTAATTAATTAATTATTTTTTTTTTTTTTGTTTTAAAACAAAAGGAATACCTAAGTATTCCTTCTTCTCTCTCGATTTTTCCTATATACACATTCATTACCCCAAATCCTTTTTTTTTTTATTTTATTTTTTCTATATTACCACTTTTCCTTATATCTCACCTTCATTATCCGCTTTCCCTTTAACCTCCTTTCCATTAATAATCGTCTCCTCCTTTAAATCCTTTTCCTTCTTTCTCTTTCACTTTCCTACCACCTTTCACCTAAATCAAAGACTATTCATAGAAAGTACCGAAACTTTTGTGATCTAAACATGTATCCCAATTATCAACAACCACCACAACCACCTGTCCAAGGTTTTCCCAACGTTGGATATGACAACGGTGGTTATTACAATAATAATAATGGATATGATGGATATAATAGCGCACCTCCTTATCATGATCATCAATTGCAACGACAAAATAGCAATCCTAATCATCAGGCCTTAAATTTAAATGGTTACCAACAATCGTATGCCGATAAAAGAAAGGTAAAGAGATTCATTGTAATTTATTGCGTAATTTATTGCGTCTTAAAGGAGCGACTAAATTTTTTGTTCTTTGGGATTTTTTTTTTTTTTTTTTTTTCCTTTCTTTCTTTTACAATTAGTCAATTAGACATGTAGAATTGGTAAACGGAAATTTGGTGTTTGATAGTCCCGTACCAGACAAAGTTCTTCAAAGTGTAAAATCACAAACCACAGAATTTACACACATGACCTATACGGCAGTAACATGTGATCCCGATGATTTTGTAAGCAACAATTATATGCTTCGACCATATATTTATCAAAGGAAAACAGAATTAATGATTGTAATGACAATGTATAATGAAGATGATCGATTGTTTATCAAAACCATGTCATCGGCGATTAAAAACATAGCACATTTATGCTCGAGGAACAAGTCAAAAACGTGGGGAAAGGAAGGGTGGAAAAAGTTGTCGTAGTCGTTGTAGCGGATGGACGTAATAAAGTAAATCAACGTGTATTAAAAGTTCTTGGTGCAATGGGGGTTTATCAGGAAGGTATCATGCAAGATAGTGTCGCCGGCCAGCCTGTCACGGGTCATTTATTTGAATACACTTCTAACATAATGGTTGATAATGAGTTCAATATAGCTGGACAAGAAAATCCTCCGGTACAAATTCTTTTTTGTTTAAAGGAAAAAAATGCAAAGAAATTAAATAGTCATAGATGGTTCTTTAACGCTTTTGCGGCCCAATTAAAACCAAATGTTTGTATATTATTGGATGTTGGTACGAAACCTTCTCATACTTCTGTTTATCATCTATGGAAAGCTTTCGACAGAGATCCGAACGTTGGTGGTGCTTGCGGTGAAATTAAGGCCGAACTTGGCGCCGCTTGGAAAAATTTAATTAATCCCTTGGTTGCATCTCAAAATTTCGAGTATAAAATGTCAAATATTTTGGATAAACCTTTGGAATCGGTATTTGGTTATATCTCTGTATTACCAGGTGCCTTCTCTGCTTATAGATATAAAGCATTACAGAATACCGAACCCGGTAAAGGTCCTTTGGCTTCTTATTTTAAAGGTGAAGCTATGCATGGGGCTGGTGCTGCCTCCGCTGGTATCTTTGAATCTAATATGTATTTGGCCGAAGATCGTATCTTGTGTTTTGAATTGGTCGCAAAATCTAACGAATCTTGGACTCTAAAATACGTGAAGGTAGATATAAAACAAACAAATTCTCAGCGTATGAACTCTTTTTAAATGTTAATTTAATTTAATTTATTTATTTTTTTTTTTCTTTTTAGTCAGCTAAGGCCGAAACGGATGTACCGGACAATGTGCCGGAATTCATTTCACAACGTCGTAGATGGTTAAATGGTTCTTTCTTTGCCGCTTTCTATTCCGTTGCTAATTTCACGCGTATTTGGACTTCTGGTCAACCATTTTTGCGTAAAATCCTTTTACAAATTGAATTCATTTATAATTCGATCAATCTTCTCTTCAATTGGTTTGCTCTGGTAATTAAATAATTTTTTTTTTAAAAAAAAAAAAAAAAAGAATGTATCACATGAATTTTCGTGTTAATTTGCTTTCATCGTATAATTTGCAGGGAAACTTTTATTTGGCATTCTTTTTCTTGACATCTGCTACAACTTCAAATCCAAAATACGATCCATTCAAAGGATACGGAAATGACCTATTTAATTTAGTCCGTTCATTATACTTGATGGTTATAGTAACAATGTTTATCTGTTCTATGGGTAATCGACCACAAGGTTCTAAAAAAACTTATCTCCTTTGTATAATATTATTCGCGATAATTATGGCAACGATGTTATATTGTGCATTTTATACGGTTTCCATTAGCGTAAATGAACTTGCCGATTTTAAAAACGTAGCAAGTATAAAGAACGCATTTAAAAGTGCCGAGTTTCGTGATATAGTAATCTCATTGGCCTCAACTTATGGATTATATTTTGGTTCATCAATCTTACATGGTGAACCTTGGCACATGTTCACTTGTTTGATTCAATACACTTTATTGATTCCTTTTTATGTAAATATTTTGATGGTATACGCTTTTTGTAATACTCATGATGTTTCTTGGGGTACCAAAGGTGATAATGGTAACGCTGGTGGAAGTAATGCACAACCTGTCGCTGGTAAAGATGGTAAGAAATTGATGCAAGTTGAGGTACCACATGAAAAAGCCGATGTCAATGCTGTTTATGATGATTTGATTAAAGATTTGAAAGTTAAAGTACTGGAAGAAAAACAACATCGTGATGCTGCTACTAAAAAGGATGATTACTATAAAATGTTTAGAACTAATTTAGTGTTAGCTTGGATGTTTTCAAATGCCGCCTTGGTTGTCTTTTTCACTTCAAATACTTGGAATGAATTGGTTCAGAGTAAAAACGCTAGTATTTCCTATAATCCTTATTTAACGTTTGGTAGGTATTCCTCGCGAGATAATTATTAATTATTATTATTTATCATTTATTTCGTTTTATTAATTTACTAATATGTTTTGCTTTGTTGCTTCGATAGTGTTTTGGTCGGTTACTTGCCTTTCGGCTTTTAGAGCTTTCGGATGCGTTTGGTATTTGGTCCTTAGATTGATTTATGGATAAACGGTATAAAAAGAAACAGAATAGAATAGTAGACAAAAAATACGTTTATCACGGTTTTTTTTTTTTCTTCATTAGATACGTATTCATAAATATCCTTAATTCCGATTGTGAATTCAATGTATTAAAAAAATTCGTTTATTAATAAATATCGTGATGTAAATTACGTTCACATAAAACAATAAATATCTATAAATATTATATATTACGTAATGTATTTTACGATTCTATGATGTAGTCAAGCATTAAAATATAAATGATTTCTAATACAAATATATAATTTACCTGTACTTTGACGCTATTGGTTGTATGGTTTCAAGGTTTCAAGTGCTTTGTTCATATAACCAACAGCTGTTTTAACATCATTGTAATCCAACGCGCTACTTGCAAATTTACAATATTTTTGAACGGTGGCGACCGTAGTCGGATCTATTTCATTTTGTGGCGTTTGAGGATACGAGTACATGCCATATTTTTGTCGACTTTGTGGGTAAGATGCGGGTGCTGAAAATGAAGGATGTTGATGTGGGGGATTGACGAGATTAGTTGGCTGAGTGTAATTTTGAGGCGGTGCTTGTGGATGAGGTGAGAAGGAACTGTGAGGAAGAAGAGGTGTCTGTGGTGGTGGTGGTTGTTGTTGATGAGGTTGTTGAGAAGGTTGTTGAGAAGGTTGTTGAGGAGGTTGTTGAGGAGGTTGTTGAGAAGGTTGTTGATGAGGTTGTTGAGGAGGTTGTTGATGAGGTTGTTGAGGAGGTTGTTGAGGAGGTTGTTGAGGAAGTTGTTGAGGTTGAACGTAATCATTTGTAAAACCTGCATGTGGTATAGAAGGAGGAAGTTGTGGTGGAGTATCATAAAAATTAATTCTATTTGCGCCAGGTGGAGGAGAATAATTCAGGGCTGACGGTTGCTGAGCGAATGGATTATCAGGAAAATTTCCATAATCATTTACTTTTGGTGGAAGGGGTGGTACGGTTTGCTTCCCAATTAAATCTAAATTGTCAAACGACGAAGCCAAATCTTGAGCATTTGAAAATGTATCGATAATAGAACCAGGTGGTTGATCTTGAGTTGGTGCTGATGGAAATGATGGAAACGTGTCGTCATCTAAAGAGGGAGTCGTTGTTGATGCTAAATCCGACGATATTGGAGCCGAAGAGAACGCGACATTATCAGGAAGATTATTATTAATTGTCTGATCATTTCCTTCGAATCCTGGCTGTTGCAAAGAGGGTTCACCTCCGGGTGGTCCAGCCACAGGAGTTCGACCTTCTTTTAACGCCTTAGTTATATCGATCGCTTTCCATTTTGCATATTTTATTCTATCTTCAAGCTGTTTAGAATAATTTCATAATTAAAACCTATATATATATATATTAAATAAAATTAAAGATTACAAAAAAAAAAATTTACCTCTGGACTGATATTCCCAAATAATTTGAGCAATTCTATATATAAAGATGATGCCAAAAAAGTTTTGGCCGTATTTCTACATATCCAAAAAATAATATATATTATATACATTTATATACATTAGAACTAAATTAATCAATTAATTGATAACTTGGTTGCTACAAAGCAAACCTTGTCGCTTTTCCGGTTCTATCTTCATTATCCGCCTTTGTGAAAACTTTCAGTGCAAAATTCTCCACGTATGCCTCACCAGCAATGTCATTTGTAACAGCTTCATTATCTGCAAGTTCTTTCTTCTCCTAAATAATCATTTGAAAATTGAGATATTTTAAACATAAATTTACATTGCTTATTTAGTTAAAGATGTCTTACTTGTTCTAGAATATCTAATAATTTGGTAAGGAATAATTTGCTCTCCTTGTCCTTTGTTCCCTTTTCAAGAGCAAGTTTTGCGGCATAATAATTACCTAGAAACAAGAAAAAATGAGACAAAGCTATAAAAACGCGCAGGTGAATATAAGTACTTTGAAAAGTCTTACAATAATAAGATATCACGGGCTCTTTTTTTCGCGTCTCTTGACCTCGTTGAAGGTATTGATTAATAAATTTCAACTCTTCCGGGAGTGAAGGAAGCGAAGCCATTGAATAATTGAGTAATTAGTAATTAAGTAATTGAATATTAAACAAAACGAGCGAGTTAATCTAAGACGATATGATATCACGTTCCACGATGATTAAGTAATCCAAATTATTTGCTGCGCAGATTTGACTTCCTTATCAAGTTTAAGTATTGGCTGACGTCTCCTCACTACTCAAAGATATAATTACAAAGGCGTAATTTGTCGGTGGCCAAATTCAATTGGTGATCAACCACAGTATTTTGGCCGCATGAATTAAATTCTTATTCATTAAATAAGAATAAATATGATTTAGTATTATAACTACTTATAAAAAAATTTAACGCTTTATATATTTTTAGCTTTTTTAAGCAATATATTTACTTAATATATGATAAACTTTTAATTCAAATTACTTTAATTAAAAATCTTTACTAATAAAATATTATGAACAATCTTTTTCTTTTGTTAAAACATAAAATTTGTAACTGTTGACTTTTAAAATGTATTAATAACTTAATAAAGAAAATAATTATTTTAATTGTTTATAATATTTCCTGTTAATTCTTTAGATATATGAAAAAATACTATGAAGAAGTTTAAATCAATAATCTTATAGAAATTTTAATTAATTACTAATTAAATTATATTTAACAGACAAATTGTATTTTAACAGATATAATTATTTTATTAATAATTTATAATAAATGTCAATTGACATAATTAATTTGTCATCATTAAAATTAATTAGTATTAAAGTATATTTATATATATATACATAATAATATGCTAATCATTATATATATATATAGTAAATTTATTATACAATATACACTACCCTATCAAAAGTATCCAGTCAAGCTTTTTTTGATTTTTTTGAGATTGGATATATTAATTAATATAAATTTTTTTCTAAAATAAATGCTCTGGTTCTGATGATTAAAATTTGTTTATTTGTTATTTTTTATGACATATATATCAAAATTAACAATAAAAATAAAAACAATAATCAATTTTGCATAGTGATAATTTTTAACTTTTCTTACTACATCATCAAAGTATATATTCATACTGCAAAGAATGTCAAAAATTGGATTATACAAAAAGATTAAGATTCTTCAGATCTTAATCCTATTTGAACATTTGTGATATAAACTATAATGGAACTTCAAAAATAATTGAAGCATTTAAAAGATTTATATAAACTTAAAAAGTATTGTAAGAAGAATAGAAAAAATTCTATCAAAACTTATATTAATTTAATTAAAAGTATGTAACGTCAAATAGAAGCATGTATTGAAAGTCAAGGATAGCCATCTAAATATTAAAAATTTATAATATTTATAATATAATATAAATTTAAATTGATTGACCAGATACTTTTGATAGAGTAGTATATATATTACTAATTATACTATTCAGGTTTGCTATATTTTCAGTCATAAATAATGCTTTGAATGGTTCAGTTCAGTTTAGATTATAGGCTAATCCAAAACTGAACTAAACTGTAAAACTGATAAAAATCTGAACTGAACTGAAAATTTTGAATTAATCCAAAATTTCAGATCATTTGGAATAATCCTTTTATTGTCTTTTAGAATGATAATTTAATCGTTTCAATCGAACGATTTTCTTATCATTCGTTTAGAACAATAACTTTAATCATTCTTTTGAAACAATTCTTTTATCATAATTTTTTTATTGTTCATTTAGAACGATAATTTAATCGTTCTAATCAAATGATTTTTTATCATTTGTTTGAAACGATAACTTCAATTATTTTAAATGAATGATTCTTTTATTATTCTTTTAGAATGATAATTTAATCATTCTAATTAAACGATTCTTTTATCGTTCGTTTAGAATGATAATTTAATCATTCTAATTAAATGATTCTTTTATCGTTCGTTTAGAATGATAATTTAATCATTCTAATTAAACGATTCTTTTATTATTCGTTTAGAATAATAATTTAATCATTTCAATCAAATGATTCTTTTATAATTCTTTTAGTATGATAATTTAATCATTCTAATCAAAC
>CAJVPP010002250.1:0-15616 GCA_910592005.1 Funneliformis mosseae
CCAAATGAACAAAACAGAATGAGAAAAAATGATTGACGATCTTGCTCAAACTTTGTTATTGATGAGAAAATTAATTATAAGTCGTGTCATGAGACAAGTAAATCAAAAAAAATTTACCAACCCCACGTGATTTATTGACCGGCTTGGGCCGAAATCAATCATGTGACAAATAAGGTGACAAATAGTATTTTCCCCGGACCTGCAAACGGTCCCCGTTACCTAGTGCTATAAATACTCTATATAAGTGAAGAACGAACATTTAAAGACCATTCGTATAATACCTTATTTTTTTAATTAAGAATTTTATTTTATAAGATAATGTATAATAGCTTTAAATATTATTTATTATATTTATTTAAATATGAAAAAGTTAATTGATGACGATGATATTAAAATCATTACAAAAGGAGTTCAAGTACGAAAAATAATAAGACATTTTTTGTGAATAAGAAATTTTAAGGGAGAACAAAAAGTCAAACGAATATATATAAACACTTTTTAGAGGGGTAATCAGAAAAAAAAACTGAAACTTTGCTTTATAAATAATCATGAATAAAATAAAAACGATAATTTTCGGTAATATTTATATAAAAAATAAATAGTGTAGTAAAACGGTATATCTGGATATAAAAATAAAAGATTGGGGGAAACGAATAAATAACTCGGAATACGTATAAATTTGGGGAGCGATTATTTATGTTTATTTAGTTGTTCCATCAGGAACATATTAATAAAGGACGGTCTCTTTCTAATTGGTACCTTCTTTGAAACTCGTCCTTTTCTTTCTTTGACAACGCGTTCCAAGATTTGGCGACCACCTTACTTAGCTCGGACATTTGCATATTCTTAGGCCGAAACTTCGTCATTTCTTGTCGATATAACATGAACATATTCGGCTTTTCTTTTTTTTTTTGGTTTTCGATCATCATTATATTTAAATTCTATAAATTTAACCATATTGTAAAATTTATGTTTTTTTTAATGAAATAAATTTATGGAATTTTTTTTTAATGATTAAATGATTCAAGTAAAATTTTGGGTTTTTATTAATTTAAACAAATGAATTATGAGGGAAGCAGACTGACATGTTCTATATATATACTATTCTACCTTATCAAGAATCTTTTTTTTTTTAAAAAAAATGTTTAACATTGGAACACCAGTTTGTTGACGGAGTGGAAACCTAAATACGGAGACTCATCAGTATAATTGAATGGATAAAAAAATAAATAAAAAAAAAGTTTTTCATTCGATTCAAATTACATAGCACACAAACTTGAGTTGCATGAGTTTTTTTATTGGGACGGGATTATATTTTGTCCAAGCATGATTATGCTTTATTGCTTCTCATATATCTATTGAAAAGCTAAAATATGATTTTTAGGATTGAAATAACGAAAAAATTCATTAATTGTGCACAAAAAAAAAAAATATATTGAACTTCAAAATATAATGATATTTTTAAAGTGTTACGTCATCTGAAAGTAACAAATCAAAAATTTTCCGTATAAAATGATCTAAACATTTTTGCACACACCCGTATAGAGGCGTTGTTCTTTAAATAAATTTGTTGTGTGCCGTAAGACTTGGTTGTAATACATGTTGTATTTGTTTATAATGTAATTTTTTTTCTATTCATTTATTCTTTAAAACAAAGATTTATATTGTTTTGTTGATAATAATCAAACGTTATTTGTTTATATTTTTCATTTATAAAGAAAGATCTTCGCCGGTCCGTAACTCCGATATAATCTATTTACGGAATATCAAATCCGGTGAACAGGTCAGGTAACCGCCCTAAACTTTCAATATCGATCACGTTTCTGTCGGAAAATTTATGATTTGTTACTAAAAGATGACGTGCTATACTTTAAAGTTCAAAGCCATCCAACAGGAACTGCAGTAAATTACAATGAAAATGAACCATTACAATACATTTACTTTTGTGTGTATAATGAATCTTTCGTTGATTGCAATCTTTTTTTTTTAATTTAGCATATTTTGATTTATATCTTATTGATACTATCGAATGAATAAATAAATATATTATAAACATTTTATTTAAATTCACAATATGTAGCACAAGCTCCTTTTACTGTGAAACAAGAATTCATCCCAAAATCAATTGCTATCAAAGGAAAAGGCCTTCTATAAACATCGTCTTGTCAGCCATGAACTTAATTGGTTCTGTGAAATTCAATTTTTCTGTATCACTTATATAAGCGAACAAGAGGTGGATTTTATTTTTCTCAATTTCTTTTGTAGCGTTCTGTAAATGAACGAGCCGTATCCGGTTAAATGTAAATATAAAATTTGGATTAATTTATTATGTACATAATATAAAATTAATTAATATAACTGTATTCATTCGAAATTAAACTTTAAGCCGCAATTTAAAAGCTGCAACTAATAAAAAATTCATAGGCGATAATAATCTGTTGAATTATTTTTAGGGTGAAATCGTAAAGATAAAGCAACCCTTGTGAAACTGTGAAACAAGGTTATAGGGCAAAAAAAAAAAAAATAAAAATAAAAATTTTTACTCTTTAATAAGTTAGTCGGATCCCAAAAATTTATTCCTAAGTAATATTTTTGAAAATCATTTCTTTATTGTATTACATGATTATGTAAGCAAATCAAAGGACTTTAAATAAGGAGGTGACAAGGAAAATATTAAGAAATATATGAAAGACGTTCTCGCACTTTTAAAATCGATTTGAAAAAGGATCCTCTAGCCAGGACAAAAAGGTTTATTGGTTCTTGTAACAAATTGACCACCCGACCCTTTTGCTAGCTTAAATATCACGCGGGTGATTTATTTGTGTCACTTTGATGATTTCTATGGTTACTCAAATTTTTATAAATCCACGTCTTGTTATGCCTTGTTGAACAAGCAAAAAAGGAGTAGGAAAAAAAATATTATTATAAAATGTTTCTCATTGTAAAATGATGGAAAATGATTGAAGATGAGTCATTTATTTATGAATGGTGTTTTAACATAAAAAAATGAGCTTCATGTAAAACTACGTTCAATCGATGAGGAAAAGTTAACTTACTATTTTTCGTTTTTATTATTGCATTCTTTGTGTCAATATCATTGGCGTTTTTATATTTCCTTCCATTGGGTTCTTTTGAGGAAATTCTTTAAAAAGCGCCTGACAAACGTACGACATAACATGCAGGATTTTGTTTATTTTTAATTAAGAGGAAAAAAAAATTTTTTTTTTATGCAAGCTAAAAAGATTTTGTTTCTTAGAATCAGGGATCAAAAAAATAAAACAGTTTTAGAAATTTTAATTAAATTCCGATTAATTTTGGTAATTCAACTTTTAATGAAAGTTCAATAAATAATTTTTTTGATATAAATGAACGCTTCTACCAACATTTCAAAAAAAAAAAAATTAAACTAGAATCAAAATAATCCATTTAAGAAACACATTATATATATATTTTTCAATATAACGCAAACATGTCTATTTCGATTTAGAAGTATGTTTAACTTATTAAAGATTTATATTTATCGCTTCGCTTATTTATCTCGTTTATGGACCGATGATCAAATTAAGGAATTTATGCAAGGTGAAGGAAATAATATTAGAAAACCGTATGTGGAATTAAGTCGCCGTATTCCCAACTGCTCTTCTAAACAATTATGTAATAGGTAAGTTATAACTAGAAAATTTTTTTCAAGACATCTTATTCATGACTTTCTATGCCTTTCTTTTAATCATAAATTATAGGTGGAATTATAAACTTAATCCTCGCCGTACGTAAAATTTGTCTTTTTTTTTTAAAAAAAAAAAAAACTAAATTATATGTTTACTCCTCTTGAACATGATTTACCTAATGTCTATCATCGTAAACCTGTCAAAAAGTTCAACCCACCTTTAAACTTACCTAAAGTCAACCCCTCTACTACAATACAACAATTGCCTTCTCTAATGTCCCTATTCTTCGACCACGTTCTCGATTACCAACACTAATTCCTAATTACCAATCAGAAATTAATATTCCGAAATTTAAAATGTTGCCTTTATTTTAACCCGTCGGGATTTTACTCGAAATGTTTTTTTTATTTCCTATAACGTTTGCATTAGTTTTATTTTTTTTTAATTTAATAAGGTTATTGGTCTTCATTTTATAAGACATGGAATTTTAAGAAAATTTTTTTATTTCTTTCAATATCAATATATATTATTACAAATTTTCTGATTTTTGAACAACCATTTTTATTAATATTTTATATACACAAATAAATTTTATTTATTCACAAATTCACAAAAGTATTTTTAAAGGATTTTAAAGGAATATCCATATTCATAAGATTGGATATACTTACCTTTTTAAATTTTTAGTTACTCTTTCTTATATATTTATGTCAACTTTTTAATAAGAATAAATATTTTACTTTACGATCATTTATTACATTACGACGATATAAAAAATATATTAAGGTTTTCCCAAAATAAGTCGTATCACATGTAAGGTCTTTAAGATTTTACAAGTGACAGAAAGAAAGAAACAAAAGGAATTTCGTTGGAACATTCAATTTAAGATAACTGACGAAATTACAAGTCGTATCAATCAGTCAAAAATTTGATGCTAAAATTCATTGATATTGATGATATTTAAAATCCACTTAATTTAAACTTTTCATACCAACTTTTAAGACAAAGTTGCCTGTCATCTTTTTTAAATTCGAATTTGCTTTTTGGATTATAACGATTACTCAAGGTATTCATAGTATTTTTTACAAATGTGAATACATATATGAATCATTTTTGCCATTTTGATATTTTGGAAATATTTGCGTGAACTTTTCACAATATAATCACTGGTTTTCTTTAAATTAATATTTATCTTTCAAAATCTTCATTATATAGTAACAGATAAAAGAAATGTAACAACTTATTTTTAGCTTTAAAAGTTTATAACTTATTAATTACAAATGCTAAGAAACATAATTTTTGATTCAATTTAATCCTTACATTTTGAAAAAATATTCTATAAAAATTTATAGCCAATTAATAATGCCAATTTTATATAATTTAAAGATCTACATTAAAAATAATACTTAATGACTTTTAAGCTTAGGCTAGCTCAGTGATAGCAAGTGACCTAAATAATCTCAAATGACTCAAATGACTGGTTATGTGTCATTTGGATCATTTCAACATTAAATGACAAATGACCTGGTCATTTAAAAATTATATCACATGATTTCAAAAATTCTGATCAAAATAATTAATATAATTTAATATTTTGAATGTTTTTCATAAATATTCCACATTATATAATTTGTAATTTTGGCTAGCATATAAAATATAGTCTATATTACATTTAAATAACCAAATGATAAATGACTTCAAATGATCAAGTTATTTAAAAGTCATTCAAAAGTCATTTCAAAATGGCCAAATAACTTAGTCTTTTGGCATTATTGGGCTAGCTATCATAAAACTAATACTGCATTCTGATTCTCCTCTATATGACAATTCTAATAAATTAAATTTCATCTAAATCAGACCATCTAATCAGAAGATATCGTGTAGTAAAAATCAGTATTTTATTATAAAAAATGAATCTAACCAATTTTATATAATAAAATATTAATATTTGCTGTATAATATCTTCTGATCAGATAATTTGATTTAAATAAAATTTAGTTTATTAGAATCTCCACGTAGAGGAAAATTAGAAACTAGTATCAGTTTATGATAGCTAGCCTGCTTAAAAAGTTTTCTAAGCTCAAAAGTCATTAAGTACTATTTTTAATATAAAATTTTATATTATACAAAATTAGTATTATTAATTGGTTAATAAATTTTTATAAGATATTTTTCAAAATATAAGGATTAAAAAGAATCAAAAATTATGCTTTTAGTATTTGTAATTAATAAGTTATAAGCTTTTAAAACTAAAAATAAGTTGTTGCATTTTTTTGTTAGTCACTATATTAAAAAAATTATTATAAATAAATTTATTAAAAAGGATTATTATATATATATATATTTATAATTTTTTTATATATTATTATATAACTTTTATCTAATAAAATTTAATATAATATTTTTTTAATATAGAAAATCTGTATTATACTAAAAATTTATTATATTGTAAAATTTGTTATTTAAAATTTGTTATATTAAAAATAAACTATATATAAAATTGATTAATAAATAAATTAATATTTTATCATTTTAATTATATATAAACTTCATTTAAAATTGCAATTATTGATTTTATTTTTACTTTTTTAATTATATCAATTAAAAATCACTAATATAATTAATTTTTTTTTTTGTAAAAATTATGATTTTTAGTTATTTAATTTAATTTTTATTTATTAAATAATTAAAAGTTATTTTATTATAAATAATAAAAATATATAAATATTATTTATTTCTTATTTAAATTAATAATTATAATTAAAAAAAAAAAATAATATAAATAAATAAAATATTAAATACATTTAGAGTTAGTAAAGTCTTAAATCCTAAACTTAAAAATTTAGTTAATAAATCAAATCTTTAAGTTTTTAGATTTAGTTTTCTAGATATGATTCTAAATAAGTTCTAATTAATCATATTTGTAAATTTATTTATACTAGCATTTATGATAACTTTGATTAAAATTATTATATATTAAAATCTAAAATTATTTTATTAAATAAATTAATTATATATATTACTTAATTATATATTTAAACTTTTAATTAAAGTTGTTATTTTTGTTTTAATTTTAAGCTAATTCATAATTTATTCTAATTTTTAAAGCCAATTTTATTAAAATAAAAATTTTGTTAATACATATATAGATTGTATAAATTTTTTATAAAATAGTTTGTTAATATATATATAAATTAATTAACATAAAAAATTTTTTGTATAATCTTATATATTTATATTATATCTTATTTATATCATTATTTACTTATATAACTTAATTATAAATATTAAAATAATGTAAATAGTATAAATAGTATAGATAGTATACTAGAAGTTAAAGTAGTATTCATATAAACTTCAAAAAATTTATAAAATTTTAATGAAGTTATAACTAAATAAAACTTATGTAAAATTTTCATTTGTGAAATTATATTAATTATAAAATTGAAAATAATTCAAAAGTATTTGTTTATATAAATTATAAATTTATATTTTCTAAAAAGTTTAGTAACTTTAATATTAAATATTACCTTTTAAATTAACATAGTATAATGATACCAAAAAGTCAAAATAAAAATTAATTTTAAATTTTTAATATATAATTCTTTAGCCTATAAAAGAAAATCTAAATGAGATAAAGTAGTTATTAATTGGATTATTTCTAATTAGTAATTATTTATGAGTTTTAGATAAGTATTAAATAAAAGAATTAATTATTATAGAATTTGATAATTAAAATTTAAAAATTAAATACAATTTTTATAAGATATCAGAAAAAGTATTTTTTATAATAAATATATAAACATTAATGATAAGCAATAAAATATACCTAGATTTAATAATCTATTATATTAATCAAAATTAGATACTTTAATAATTTTTTACTATATATCATTCCTGAATTTAACTTAATAAATTAAATATTAATATTTATTATAGATAATAAATTTATAATCTTATATGAATGAAAATTAATAAAAGAATTTGAATATAATTTAAATAATTTATTTTTTAAGTATTATTACTATTTAGCTCATATATTTAATCTTATAGTTAAACAAGGAATAAAGATAATTAATAAGATATTTAAATTATATAGATATTAATAAAAAAGTTTACAAATTTCATTTTATTATGTAATAACTTATGTAAATTGTATATTATAAATAATTCAAATATTTATAATTTGAAATAAATATTGAAATAAGGTATAACTCCACTTATTATATACTTCACAAATTCTAAAGAATGAAAATAACATTAAAAATACTTTTGATAAAGTATATAAGAATATTAAATTTAATGCTAAATGTTATAACATAAACTAAAATAAAGGTAAATAAAATATATAATTAGTATTTTTCTTTTTTTAAATTATAATAAAAGGAAATATTTATCATTTTAAAAGTGTAACTAAAATTTTCTTAGGATCAATATATCTAATGATAGTTAATATATAATTATATTTTAATAAAATTTAAATTATTTAATTTATTATATGAAAAAAAATGATTTTGATTAATATATATTAACTGATTTGATTAATCAAAAAATTAAAAAATTTTTAATAATACAACTACTATTATATTAATATTAGATTCTCAAAATAAAATATCTCTTTTTGAATTAGATGAACCTATAAATGAGAAATAAAACCCTTTAATAATAGCTAAAATTTAAACAAAATTATATTAAAATTATAATAAGAAATATAATAAAATCCTTTAATACTATAAAAGCTAAAACTATCAAAACTATATTAAAAATATAGAAAAGGATATGATAAAATTATTTTAAGGAGATTTCAGTAGATATCTATAGATGAACTAATAACAAGCTTTATAAAAATAATTTTTTTTACAATTTACATAAAAATCACAATCTCAAATCATTCAAGAAAGTTTCATATCACTGTAAAACTTTTTTTATCAATTAAAGAAGTATTAATTAGAAACTGAATAATACAAATTTTAACTACTATAAATTCTAATTTTATAAAATAGAATAATACTTAACCTTACCTTATGATAAAAATATAGATCTTCTCCTTTAGTTATAAGCTTATTCTAATACTTTTATTAATAATTTAGAATTATCTAGTGAAATAAATAACAAGTATGGTATGTAAATAAATGTTTTCTATTGCAAGTAAAATAATTATTAAAACTCAAAACTGATTAAACTCAGAAATTATAAAGGTATCATTATATGCAAAAAGTTGGATTGATAATAATATAATAAATAAACAAAATATTAAAGAATAAAAAAATTTAAAACAAGCTTTTATTAATATCAAATATAATAGAAAATGTAAATATTAAAATACAATTTAAGCTTGCAATATCATATAAAATTGTTGAAGTAAATAGTAGCATTATATGTTATTTTTAATGATATAGATTGTAATATTTTTATTATAATTATAATAATAATTTTTTTTATATTTTTTGTTAAAACTTATATATAATTTAAATTGTTTAAAAAAATGCAAGACTTTTTATGCTTCCGTTAATTCTAAGAAAAAAAAGCTTATGAAACAGTTAATAGTTATCAGCAGCAAGTTGACAAAATGATTGCTGACTTACAAAGCAAAAAACAGATCATAACTGCTTTAGCTGGCATAGCAGCTTCATATTTACCAATGCATGAATGCTTATAGAGTAGCTGCGTGGCACTTATTTATTAGCTTTCTGTAGCTTATAAGTGGCTATGCTCAAGTGGATGGGCTACTTGCTAGATACGCAGTTTTTTTATATTAATTACATTTTAGTAATTTATTAGTTAATTATTTAACTATAATAA
The DNA here is from genome assembly GCA_910592005.1 of Funneliformis mosseae. Lineage (NCBI taxonomy): Eukaryota > Fungi > Glomeromycota > Glomeromycetes > Glomerales > Glomeraceae > Funneliformis > Funneliformis mosseae. Next base: position 9,471 of record CAJVPP010002250.1, read on the forward strand.
TCATATTATAGAAATATATTGTAAACTTATTTAGATTTGATTCTAAAACCTATTTAGACCTAATTTTGAGACTTATTATATAAAGATCTAATTAAACTAATTTGTAAATCTATTTAATAGAATTTATAAGTCTTAGAACTAAAACTAATTTAAGATTAACTTAACTAATAATCCTAATATATACTATTCTTAGAAAAGTATCCAATTAAGGTTTTCTTAAATTACTCAAAATCAGATATAATAACTAGCTATTTTTTTTAAATGAATCTTCTGATTTTGACAATAACGTATATATATTTATATTTATATAATAATATATAAATTAGTTTAATAAACAAAAATAAAATTATTTCTTTTTTTTAAAAACTGCATCATTCAATATGGGAAAAAGTCATAAATTAAATAAGTTTAAACGTGAAAAATAATCAGTTTATAGATAATTAGAAGAACTTATAAAGCTATTGTTCATCTTTTAAAATTTTACAAAGCACTGTTATAGATATAATCATTTAATATACTAATTCAAATAATGGATTAAATGTTAAAAGAATCAGAAGACTACTTTGTATAAATAATAACAATCATAAAATCCTTAAAAAAATTATAATGAAGAATAATCAAACTTCTTTTAGTAAAATTCATCATAAGTTCTAAAATTTAAAAAATAGAAAAGTTTCATAAGATACTATTTGTAAAACTTCTTCATCAAATAAAAATTCATTTACAAATTGCAGTATTAAAGCTACTTCTTACAAAAATATAACATAAAAATTGATTAAAATGATGTATAAAGTAGCAAATTAATCAATCTAAAATAGAAAATAGTAATTAAAGTGATGAATCACGATTCACTCTTTTTAAAAATGATGGATCCAGTCATATTTGAAAAGAAAATGGTATTTAATATAATATTGAAAATTTGGCTCTTATAGTTAAACATAGTAGTAGTGACATTATGGTATGGAAATGCTTTTTAAGAAAAGGATTGGTACTACTAGTAAAAGTTAAGAGAAAGATAAATTGACATTTTAGAGAAAAATTTATTGCTATTCATTTAATCCAAACATTATAGGCAGCTATATGCATTCTAAGATGATAATATTCCAGTTCATATAGCAAAGAATATTAAAAATTAAATTGCTAAAAAAAGGTTAAAATACTTTCCAATTAGCCTTCTCAATCTCTAGACCTTAATTTAATTAAATATTATAGAGTAAACTAAAATGAAAATGTAATAACGTTCTAGATATCTAGAAAAATCTTTGTAAATTTAAAGAAATTTTGCAAGAGGAATGGAGAAAAAATTTTATCTGAAACTAATAATAACTTTATAAAAAGCATGCCATATAGAATCAAAACATGTATTAAGAGCTAAAAATAATCTACTAAATATTAAATATTGTATTATATCAAAATCCCAAATAAATAAAATATTTTTTTAGCTGATTGGATACTTTTCTGAGGGTAGTGTAATATATAAAAATAAAATATTTATCTAATCATAATTTCAATAAATTTTTTAATAGTTATCATCATTTTTTATAATTATTAAAGATAGTCTTCATAATTATTTTCAAATTTTAATTAATTTACAACTTAATTATATTATAAAAAAATTTAATTACATTATAAGATGTAACTTATTATGCTATTTTTTTAATTGCAGTATCTACTTTTAATAACTATTAATATATATTTTTTCTACATTGAGAGTTAATTAATAAAAAAAGAAGAAATCTAAATTTTAGTATTTTTTTTCTATTAATTCACTTAATTGATTATAGTCATATACTCAAAATTAGCTTAAAATTTAAAATTAATGAAATTTTAAATTTTCTTTTTTTTACTGATAAACTTTCATATTAATTAAATATAAAACTTATTATTTTACAATTAAATTGTTATTTATACTATAAAGATATTAAATTTATTTTAATTATAAAATAATTTATAAACATAATATAATAAATATCTAATTTAGTTTTTTTTATATTAATAAAAATTAAAATTTTATTAGTAATATAATTAAAAAAACTATTAAAAATTATCAAATTTATATATTTTTTAAGATTAATTTTTAGAAATATTACTAAAAATGATAAATATTTTAAACTAAACTTTAATAAATAAATAAATTATATTTCTATAAGATTTATAATAATTTAAGTAATTTTAAATGATAATGAAATATCAAGTTTATTAAATTAAATTTATGCTTAAAGATAAAGGAATATATATAATTTTTTTTAATCTATCAAAAAAGTTATAATAATCAAAATAAAATCTAAAAAAATTAATCTAATATAATCTAAAAAATATTTTTTTTAATCCAACTAATTTATTAAAACTAATTTAAGAATCAGTTATTAGTTAGCATATAAAAATAAAAATAATTATTTTTATTAGTTTAAAATAAAGTGAAGGATTATATATATAAAGGTTTAAAATTATAAATATATCTGTTTGCTTAATAATTGAGTTAATATTGGTTGATTTGTATAATTATATAAAAGTTTAGATAAAGCAAATACTAATAGTTCATTTTGAATTTGATAACAGTTTTTATTTTCTAATTATAAATAAATATAAATATATATTAAAATTAAATTTAATATTAAAAAACTATTCCTTTCTTTTTTACTAATTATTGTTTTATATTAATTATATTATTTCTTATAAATATCTTAATAAAACTAATTCTTTAAATATAATGTTACCTTAGTTGTTTCTGTTTCTAATCTATTTCTTAAAGGTAAAATAATTAATTTAGCAATTAAAAATCTTATTTTAAAGTTATATTTATAACTTGAATGTATAAATAATTTCTTATTATTTAATTTAAAACTGAAATATCTTATTTTTATAATTGTTATTATAATAAAAGATTACTTTAGTTTTCTAATAGTATTATTAAATATCTATTTAGCTCTTATTGAATATTATATACTTATAATAAATAGTTGAAAAATAAAATTATTATTATTTTATAATTGCTAAAAAATTTCTTATATTTATAATATCAACTAGTATAGAAGTTATAGTTGAAATAGATATTAAATAATACCTAATTAACTTTAATATTAAGTCTTTTACTTTATTATTTTTATCTTTGAATACAGATAGCTTTCTCTTAGATTTAATAATAAAGAAATTTATGATAATACATCTAAAATTGATAAATAATTCTCTAATTTTTATAAATTGCATTTGCTATTATTATATTAGTTTTTTTAGATTACAAGTAAATTATTTGTAATATTGAATTTAGCAGAAGGTTTTTCTTCATATGGAGGAGTAAAAATTAAGATAATAAATAAAAGAAATAAAGATAAATATGACAAATTAAGAGAAGTGTATGCAATTAATTAATTAACAAATAAAAGAATAATACTGCCTCTATTAACACATCTATATTAATCAATTTATTTATCAAAAGAATTTATTATAGCAAGTTCTATTGCTCTCATTTACATTGACAAACTATTTATATTTATATTATCAACAGAGCAATTAACCAGTCATAATAAAGTTATGAAGATGACGCAGTATGACAATCTCTTAATCTAGAATTCTGAAAATACTGAGAATTCTGCAAATTTTAAAAATATGAAAGATCTATGTAATTCTAAAGATCTTCTAAATACTGATAATAATCATAATTTTATGAATTAAATGAAATTTAAGAATATTTAGTGTTATACCTATTTTGAATATTCTAAATTTTATTGTTATTTTTATTATATTCTATATTTTAATTATTTTACGTATTTTTATTATTCTCAATATATTTATTTTACTTATATTTTATTACTAAATTAGTTAGTTTATAGTATAGTAATTAGTTAGCTGTAACAAAAGAAATTTTGTATAAATAAATAGACTTTTTGCTTATGTTGTAAATTAACTCTTTTGTAGATTTGTAAACTTTCTTGTGAATACGAGTTTCAATATTAATAAAGAAATCATTCAAAACTTATATCTTTCTGCCTTTTTGTATCTTTATATAGTCTGACGTGATCCTTACACGTTATTTGTAATTGAGTTTGTCATTGAAATTCTTTAATTAAATTGTTCATAATCTTGTTTTTCAAATCTTCATACTTGATAAATTTGTTTAAGTTTAACGTGTGAATTTAGTAAAGTTAAGAGTTAGGTGAATCATAATATCTTGATCACAGTAGACTGCAGTTAGAAATTTTGAGTAAAGATTTGATAATGTGATTACTCTGAGTTGAAGAATTCTACAATAACAATATACAGTATTAATAATAATAAATTAAATAAATAAATAAATAATATAAATGAATAAAATAATTTAGTTAAAATAAATAAATAAAATAAATTAAATAATATTGCTAACATTGAAAATTTGCTTTAGAAAAATAATTTACAAAGTTATTGGATTTAATTTCATGTAGATCATATTAAGAAAGATCTTGATTGACATACTGCATTAGAAAATTAGTCTGATTTATTTAATTTGTAGGATTTATAAAATTCATCTGATTCAACTGATTTATTTAATTAGCTTATTTTATTTAATTTTTTATATATTTATTATTTTCATTATAATTATTATTTTTATTATTTCTTTTTATTATATTTTATCTCCTATTTTCTATCTTTATTTTATTATCTTTTATTATTATTTTATAATCGAATTTTACTAAAATAGTTAGTTTATAGTATAATAAATAATAAACTATAGCAAATTTATTTTGTATAAATAGAATAGCTTTTTGCTTAAGTTATAAATGAACTTATTTATAAGTTTCAAACAAGTTTTAAGTTATTAATAAAGGAATCAATTTAAATTCATACAAATTTACTTTTTTCTTCAATATTATCCTTCATCTAAGATTTATTGTGATATCCTATACTAACTTACTATTGAGTTTATCATTATAAGTTTGACTAACATATCTTAAATTCTAAAATATGATAAATTGCTAAGTTAATTTAAGTATAACAGATACCTGTAAGCTTAGAGAAAATCCTAAAATCAGAAATTTTAATTTATAAAATTAACTGTTATAGTCTTTCAAATTAGATGTTAAGATAATTGAAAATGATTCTAGTGATAATATCAATAATAAATAATGTTTTTTTTCAAAAGTTACAGTATCTGATACTAGAAAATCATTAATAGGTAGTATTATGAGATATTAAATCTCGACTTATCCCTAGGGTAGAGGTATGCTTTGGTAAAATCTGTTCAATTTGTCATTCAATCTGATTAAAAAACAGATCATTCAGATTATGAATGAATGGATTACAGATAATCTAGATATGATCCTCAGATAACATCAGATTGATTAGACGTTATGCAGATAATTGGATTGATCAGATAATCCAGTTATTTTATTTTATTTTATTTTTTTTTTAAAAAAAAAACCACCTTTTTTCTTTAGGATCGGACATGCACATAGACTTAGACTTCAGAATTTAAGATTAAAAGATATGTTGAAATAGGGGGTAAATTCAGTTTTTATTTGGAATGTTACTAACATCCTTTCTTTTTTTTCTTTAGAGAACGCCTCTTAGACCTGGATTTCAGCTTGAATTATAAAAGTAAGTTAGGTGTGAGAGTTTTTTTATTTTTCTTTGTCTTTTTTTATCTTTAGAACGCTATTAAGGTTCCTTTTGCTGCTTTTCTTATGGAATTTTTATTTTTCTTTATCTTTGAAACGCTATTAATGTTCTTTTTGCTTTTTTTCTTTAGGGAACGCTACCTGAACCTGAATTTTAGCTTAGACTATAAAGATAATTTGTGGTGGGTTTTTTGTTTTCTTTTTTGTTTTTGGAACGTCATTACTAGTTTTTTTGCTTATTTTTTTTAGGGAATACCTTTCTGAACCTGGATTTCGACTTAGGCTATAAAAGATAAGTTAGGAGTATGTTTTTTTTTATTTTTCATTTATTTTTCTTTAAATATCATTTATATTTCTTTTCTTTTTTTCTTTGGGATACTTTTCTAGATCTGAATTTTAGAATTTTAGAAAGGAAAATTTTTATTTATTTAGAACTTTTACTTTTTTTTTAAAAATTAGAAATCTTTAAAATTATAAATTTAGGTTTACAATAAGTTTTATAATATTTTAATAAAATAACAATTTATTTATATATAATAAATTATACAAATGATT
>CAJVPP010002251.1:0-15616 GCA_910592005.1 Funneliformis mosseae
ATTATCACACAATCAAGTCTATTTTCTAATTTTTGAGAGAGAACAGTCCTAAACCATTTTTAGAATTATCAGTATATCTGTTAATTTAATTATTGATTCTAATTAGTAAGTTCTAAATTTTTTCCTTGATAATTTATATTAAATTTTACTTTAAAGCATTCCAATTCATAAAAATCTTTAGATTTAACCTTTAAAACCTTATATAATAAATAATTATGTTCTAATTTTACTTTATCTACTTTTGGAATTTTTAAATTAATAATATTATCAATTTTATATAATCCCTTTTTTTTTAATTTTTTTCTCTATCATATTTTTCATATTTTTTCTATATTGTTGATTATTGATTATTGCATTATTATATATTTGATTATGAGAAAAAAAAAATTTATTATTATTAAATAAATTAATAAATTTATTATCAGATGATAAATTATTTTCATTATCAGATAATAAATTTTCTTTATTATCAAAGTTGATTGAGTTTCATTATCAGATGTTAATTTAGTTTTATTTGATATAAATTTTGAAGAATCAATCTAAATATTAATTAATTAATCTATATTATAAAAAATTATAATAAATTAATTTATTAATTAAATTTACTTGTAAATTATCATTTTGATTTATTTATTCTAAAGTATCAAATTATTTAGAAAACTTTAATTGCTAGATATTTAATAAAATATTATCAAATTATTTTATAATGTGTAATTTTTCTAAATAATATAAAGCTATTTAAATTTCTTTTTTAAGTACACTTTATTTTAAGTTTTTATTATATTTAAATAAATCTTTCTATGATAAATTGATTTCTTCCTAAGAAATATATTTAATTTGACCTTGTTTTAATTCAAATAATATATTAGAATCAGCTTTAAGTATTTTTTTAAGCTTTGGTTGTTTTAATATTTAAATTTAAGAATATATATTAGAATAAATAATTTGAATAATAATATATAAAATTTAAATTAATTTATTACCTTTTTATAATATTAATTTTATTATTATTATTAGAAATTTGAATTAGATAAAGTATTTAAACTTTTTTGTTTTTATTTGCCTTTATTTTAAAATTTTTAGTTGATTGCATCTATAATAAATAAATATTATAATAAATTTAAGAAATATCTTACTAAAAAATTATAAAATATATTTATATCTTATTATAGTAGATTCATTATTAGATTCGTTATCTTCTTTTTCTTATATAAATTTAAATTTTAATAAAAATTTTAAAATTATATAAAATATCATTTTGTTCAATACTAATATTATCTAATTATTAATATAATTTTTATCTTTAAATAAATATTTTATCCATATTTTATCATTATGAGAATGCATTTCAAATACTATTTCATATGGTGTTTTATTAGTAGCTTGATATATAGTTAAAGTTATTAGATGAAACCTAGAGGTTTTGCAAGTTGTTTAAATAGAAAAAGGTAAAATTTTAGCAAAATTATATTAAAATCTTATTAAAAAATTTGCAAAATTCTAAAAAAGATAAAACTATATCAAAGTTTATAAAAATGCAAAACTATATTAAAACTTTAATAAAAATTAGCAAATTATAGTTTAGATATTTTGCTAAATCTAAAATGAGTTTAAATAAACAACCTTACATATAGTATTATTTATAACAAAAATAATATAATTCAAATATATAGTCCAATTTTTTAATGATTTTGTTTCATTTATACTTCAATTTTTTTTTCTAGAATAGAATTTTTTCAACTAAACCTTATAATTGTAAATATCTATACTTATCATTTATTATCTTTAAGCCAAACTATAATTCACTTAAATTACTAATAATATTAACAGTAAACTCTTTATCATTATTATTTTATAAAATAATTGAAGGACCAAATTGACAAAAAATTTCATATAATATTTCTGCAATAATTACATATTCTTTAGAAGTTAATAATTTTATCCATAAATATCATAAAAAATGGTCTTTTATATGTAAAATATATTTAAAATCATTATTAGAATATTGATGTAAATCAATTAAATCTATCTAATAAAACTATAAATTAAATTTAATAAATAAGCAAATAAATTAATTAAAAAAAGCTATTATAATTCAAATACCTGTAATCTTAAAAAAACCTTTTTGCAATTATAGGTTTTGCTAATAAAGTAAATTTAAACATAGTTCTACGTAAAATATATATTTTGTAATGATTTACAAATTCCTCTATAATCTTTTTTTTTATTCCAAACTATTTACTTCTTAATTTACTATATAAGATCTTTTGATTATAATAAAGGTTTTGAATATATTCTAAACTAATTGCTTTATATATTTCTTCTATAATTAATATTGATAATACCTCAATTATTTTACCTTCTTTAATTAAAGTTTCTTTTGTTCTATTTTTAGATTTCTATATATAACATATTCTCCAATTTCTAATAAACTATAATTTTTTCTACATTAATACTGAAAATTTGTATTGTGAATTTTGAATTACTATTTAAAAGAACTGCTTTTATATTATCATATAAATTTTTATTTATTAATTACTTTTCATTAGTTTTTAATTTACTATTTTGAAGAAATTTATTAATAATTTTATTAAAAGTTTCTTTACTTATAAAAGAAAATTTTCCTTTCATGATAATGAAATAAAAAGATAAATTTATTTTAAATGAAAAGAAGACTTAAAGTAAAAATAAAGATTAAAAAATTAAAATTTAGTAAAAGTATCATATCATATTATTAAATAAAAAATCACAATTAATCATTAAGATACATAATTATTATAGCTAAATTCAGGTATTAAATTTGAGATATTCCAGTTTGAAATTTAAATTAAGACTACTTAAAATTGAAATTTCAGTTCTGGGCAAAATAGATCTATCCTAATTTAAAGTTAAGGTAGATCGCAACTTGAGACATATAATAAAATAGTAGCAATAATTTAAATTATTAATAAAGTGATAAAATTCATTAATATTTTGTGATATATCATATAATCAGCGATGTATATTTTTGATGTCCCAGAGATTTTTGTCCTAACTATATATTCTAGCTATATATTCCAACCTGTCTCACACTATATTTTAAATGTTTCAAATGTCCTATCTGTCCCATCAGTATCCTATCAATGTTCTATAACAACATTACATATAGTTATTATTGATCAAAAAATAAATGAATCATCAGATAGATTTGTGTTAAAGATGAATATATAAGCAAAAAGAAAATATTCAATATTTTAAACCTATTTTTTTCTTGAACAATATGAAAAAATACTTTATTATAATATAGAACTTCTCTATAAATTAATAGTAATGATAAAACTATATACTATAAAGAATTGAAAACTTTGCAATTTCAAGATTGTCAAATGTAAAACTAACTACAATCAATCCTCTCTAAATACACATATTATATATTTTCTCTCTAAATGCATGCTTTTGTTTAATCTTAAGTATATAAAATATATATAAAATTTTCTTTTTAAATGCACACTTTCTTTAAATGCACATTTTTTAAAATTTTTACTATAATCCTGAGGGTGTATATTTAGAAAGGATTGACTTTATATGTCTTTCTAGTAGATCATATAAAAAGGTTTAAAAATTCCATTTGCATATACTTTTATAGAATTCTAGGTATTATATGACAAAACTAATTATGTTCTATACCTCCTTAACTTTTTTTAGTAAGATATAAAGTATATAGAGATATACAGAAGTTCTGCTAACTTTTTCACAAAAAACTTTTTTTAAAAATAACATAAAAAATAATGTACATATATATATATCAAAAGTTATGTATATGTGAATAAGTTTTTCTTATAATGGGCTCTATATTTAGAAAATAAAAAAATGACTAACACTAGAACTAATATAAATTTTTGCATTAAAAATAGTGGTGTTTTTATATTTAAAATTGATTTATCTACAACAACTATCAAAGTGTTTAAAGATGCATTTAATGCCTTAAGATATATTACTTCTACTAATACTAGGAATATTAAATTAGTTAGGATTGATTTTGATAGAAAATTTGAAATGATTATGAGATTCACTATGGTCAAAAATTATTTCAGTGAAGAGTATTATCCCAATCTTAATCTTAATCTAATTCATATTATTATAAAATATTCTTCTACTAAAATAATGACATTAGTAACTCTAATCATAGATAAATAGAATTTATTATTTATATCATATAACTTATTTATTGCTAGTTATAATAAATTTAAAAAATTTATATATATATATTCTTATTATAAACTTATTAATGAAAGTCAAATTTATTAATTACTAGTTAATTTATTACATTTATTTATTTATTATTTTATATTATAATTCAGATCTAAACTTATAGCTATTATAGTATAATCTATAATAAAAGTTTAATTATTATAAATAAAACTAAGAATACTAATTTTTAGACAATAAAATAGTTTTTAATTTATAATATAAATATTAAATACTAAATATTTATTAGTTATATAAAGTTATTACTCGTAATAAATGGATGCTTATAATAGAAAAGAAAAGAAACTATTAAAACAAATTTTTTAAGTTAATATTATATCTGCTTTTTTTATTAAAAAAATAATATCTAGTTTATAAAGTAAAAAAATTTTTTTTATAGTTTTTTTCCTTTTTACTACGCAGTACTTATATATTTATTTATAAATTAATATATTTTAATATATTTTAAAATTAATTATAATACTAATTAAAATAGTATTATATTATTATTAATTATATTTTATAAATAATTTTTAAATTTTAAATTAAAATTATATATACAGTATATATATATTTTTTTTTAATTTATTTAATTAAAGTTATTAAAAATAAATAAGTAAAGAAGTATTTAATATTATTATTTAAAAATAATTAAAAAAGTTAATAAATCTAAATTATTTAAATTTATAAAAATTTAATAATAAAAGTAAAAAAACTTTTAAAATAATTTATTTTATTTTATATATTAAATATAATAAAATATTTTTAAATTTAATATTAATTCATTTTTTTTTATTTAGTAGTTTTTTTTTTATTATTAAGATTCTATATAATATATTTTATAATAAAAAAAAATAATTTAATTTTTTAATTAATATTAAATTTAAATATTTTATTTTCAATTAAGATAAAATAAAATCTATATGTTTAGTAAATTATCTGATAATAAAAAAATAAATTTTAATAAAATTATATAGTCATCCCTTACTAAATATATATTTTCTCTTTAAATACATATTTTTATTTAGTCTCAAGCATATAGAATTTATATAGAAATTTCTTTTTAAATGCATATCTTCTTTAAATGCATATTTTTTAAAATTTTTACTATAGTTCTAAAGGAGAACATAGTGAATATACTTAATTTTATTATATTTTACCAATCAATTTGCTGATTATTTATTCATTTTTATTGTATATAAAAATGTTTTGATCAGAAATCTTACATAATATATGTTAAATTTTTACAAGTAACTTTATTTTAATATAATAAAATAACATATTAAATTTTATCAAAATATAATTATTATTAAGTAAGTTATACTAGAAATAACTTTTTTACTAAAATTAATATAATTATAATAATATATGATTTATATTTAAAATATTCAAAATTTGATTTAAAGTTAACTTTTGTGTTATTTAAAATTTTATTATAATACTTTTATATTATATTCTATATAACCTAATATATCAAATATTATGTCAGCATAGTTTGATTATGCATTTATGACTTTACTTAAATCTTAGAAATCTAAAAAATTAATTTATTATGTAATTCATTTAATTATTTATTTCAACCCTAAGCTAACTTATTTATAATATCTAATTTTTGATTTACTATTTTAGAATCACATTTTACATAATTTAAAATATTGAATTTATTGATTTGTAGAATTTGTTTGATCATATGCTGTATTATTCAAAGCTTTTAATTTAAGATCAACTGATTTATATAATGTGATAATTTATTTATATATGATTGACAAATAACGATAAGATGATATAAGCAAGTCTGTTATACTCATTTAAAGAAGGTTAACTATTATTAAAAATTTATAAAATTCAAAAAAGTCAAAACTTATAAAAATGATAAACTTATATTAAAACTTTAAAGATCTAAACATTTTTCACTAGGTTTAAATAAATATAAATAAATAACTTTACTTTAATTGTAAAATATAAGCTGTTTTAAGCAGTTCTAAAAGATTAGTTAAAAAATTATAAAAATTATTTTTACAAATTTATTATTAAACTTATCTATTATAATAAATTCTTTTAGAATTTTAGAATTTCTTAAAATTTAAAATTTTAAGATTTAAAACTGGATTTTTAAAATGGTTTTATACTTAATGATCTTATTAAAATTGTCAATTTTGAATATTCTTTTCATTTTTTACAAAATTAATTATAAAATATTATAACATCTTTTGATGAAGTTACTTCTTATATATAAGTAATTAAACTTTTCAAAGTTAGTATTCTTTTAAATTATAAAGACTATTTAATATTTCTAAATAATAATATATTTAATTTAGTATTTTAAAATTAATTTATAATATTTTTTTTTAAAATAAAAAAATGCAATATAATAAATAATCTACTTTTTTTTTTATAACTATATATCTAATTAATTTACTTATTATTATATTAAATTTAATATATAATATACTAGTACTTTATATATCTTTGTATTAGTAATTTTTTTATATAATAAGGAAATATTCAAATTTTTTTTTTTTCTTTTTTCTTATAAAATTTCTTAATTGGTAAATATTTAAAAAAATTTTTTATAACAAAAATAAATCTTTGGGAAAAATTTTACTAATTTAGCATTTGGATTTTATTAAAAAACGTTTTCTTAGTAATGTCATTATTTAACACGTGGCTGATTTACGACTAGAAGTTTATAGAACGTTTAATGCAATGCTCCAAACAAGGAAAAGCGTTTGGGATCGTTGAAATATCTAAACAAAAAAAAAAAAATTTTTTTTTATTATCGCGTTTCAAACCCACTTATTTTTATTGCTACTAGATCATAGATCGTATTTAGATACAGTTGCTTTGCATATAAAGTCTCTAGATCTCTTGGTCGATATTACCTTTATTTAGATTTGTTTGTTGGGCCTTTCCTGGCCTTTCTCGCGATTCTCCACACAATCAATAATACCATTAATAGTGAAACATGCCAACCAACAATGAGAGCAAGTATATAAAAGAAGTGTGGGCCGAGAATCTTGAAGAGGAAATGGCTGTTCTTCGAGATCTAGTAGAACAGTATCCTTTCCTTGCAATGGTACGTAGGTTTTCTTAAAAAGTACTTTTTAATATAATAAATAATAGCATGTACCTAAATTTATATCCTTGGATTTTTATATAAATTTTATCAGACCATATGATTTATTTATTTATTTTTTTTTTTTTAAAAAAAAAAATTCGAAACTGATGAATGAATTTTCTTAATTGTATTTTAGGACACGGAATTTCCTGGTGTGGTTGCTAGACCCATTGGGAGTTTTCGAACTAGTTCCGATTATCATTATCAAACCCTTCGTTGTAATGTCGATTTGCTTAAAATCATCCAGTTAGGAATCACATTTGCAGATGAGAACGGAACTTTACCACCAGATACCTGTACATGGCAGTTTAATTTTAAATTCAATTTGGGGTCAGTGTTTATTGCAAAAAAAGAAAATTGCGGTTCATGGGGGAACATGATGAATATATTATTTTAAACACATTTTCTTTTTCGATCTCCTGCTTATGAAGAGGTGATATGTATGCACAAGATTCCATTGACTTATTGACAAAATCTGGTATCGATTTCAAGAAACATGAAGATTATGGTATAGATGTAGAACACTTTGGTGAATTGTTGATAAGTTCTGGATTTGTATTGCTGGACGATGTTAAATGGATATCTTATCATAGGTGCGTTTATTCTATCACTTTACATGAAATTACTGTTTGCTAATTTTATTTCATTTGTTGTAGTGGTTATGATTTTGGCTATCTGCTTAAAGTGCTCACATGTTCTCCTTTACCCGCCGAGGAATCAGAGTTTTTTGACCTGTTGAGAACATATTTCCCCTGTATATATGATATAAAGTTTCTTGTGAGAAGTTTTAAAAATTTAAAAGGTGGTTTGCAGGATATTGCAGATGATTTACAGGTATGGATTAGAGAATTTTTATTTTTTTGAAATAATTTTTTTCAAATTTAAAATCTTTATAAAAAAAAAAAAAAAACTTTAGGTTACCCGAATTGGTCCCCAACATCAGGCAGGTAGTGATAGTCTTTTGACAGCGACGACCTTTTTCAAAATGCGTCAAACGTTTTTTAATGACAAGATTGACGACACGAAATATCTGTACGTTTTAAAAGATTTTTGTGTGATTTCTTTTGCCCAAATGATCTTTACTTTGTTAACAAAATATTTACACCCTTTTGATTGTACAAGTGGTTACCTATATGGATTAGGTACAACAACGAATGTTCCAAATGTAATGATTGGAACGCCGCCAATTTTAAACAATAACGTTTCAATCGTTAATGTTAACACTACAACATCAGATAATGGCCATAGTAACAACAGTAACATTAACAACAATAATATTAATAGTAATAGTAATAATAATAATAATAATAGCAATTCGTCACCACCCTCATCAAATGCTGTCCCATTGTCGTCATCTTCTACCTCGTTAATCACATCGGTCACTTCAAACACGGCAAATGGAAAATTAAGTTCGATTCATCGAGAAAATAACTCAGTCAATAGTAATAATCATAACAGTCCCACTACCAACACTATTTCTACCAACATTATCACAATCAATCCCTCCAACAATTCAACCAGCAGCAATTCTAACAATACAACAACCACAAACACTAATGGTACATCAACTCCAATAAATAGTAATAACTGAAAAAAAAAAAAAAGCTTTTAAAAAAATATTTTCTACCTTTGCTTTTTCTTTTCTTTTCTTTCTTTTGGTAGAGTACAAGGGAAAAAAAAACTTTTTTATAAAAATGTATACACGCAAAAAAAAAAAAATAATGTTATTATAAGCTATTAGAACAGATATGTCAACTAGAAGGATGTAAAAAAAAAAAAGTTCTTTTTTTTTTTGCAAAATAATATTATTGTATTACTGGATATTTATCACTTGTACAGGTAACAGATTCAATACACATTATATATTGACTGATTTGGAAAAAAATTATGCAATATTGCAATTTTTTTTGTATGCATATATATATATATATATATATATTTTTTGGATATATTTTTGGTCTCTTTTGTGATTTCTTTTTTATTATTTTTCACTTTACAATATGATGTATGATAAACTTTTAATACTATCATGTCAATAAATCGTGATTGTATTTTATATTTATTACTTAAAACATTAAATTATCTATATAATTTCTAATGGATCTTTATCGACTTTACTTACCACCACATCGATTGCTTCCTTTTCATCATCATCTTTAAATAATTGTTCTAATTTTGGTTTCAGTATTTCGGAAAGGTATCCTCTTTCCGTATTTGAATGTTCGCCTAAATAAATTAATGTTCCGTTAGCTTTTTTGTAACTTGTAAATAATATGTAGGTTTTAGGGAACTTACATAAAATTACGCTGGTATCTTTATCCAATGCAGCAAGTACATCATGATGAGACATTTCTCCCGTAAAATATAAATCAGTTTTTGCAGGTGAAAGTACCGAAGAACCTATATATATGAAAAGTTTTTTTTTTTTTCTTTTGTTAATGATTTGTTTGTTTATCTTTTCTTTGGGGGGGGGGGTAATAACGTACCTGAACCAGCACATATCCCAATTGTTGAGATTAATCCTCCTGATGAATGTTTATTCGTTGTCGCAACTCGAACTATACACAATTTAAAAAGATCAACTTTAAAGTTTATTGAACAATTCAAATGAAAATAACGCTCACCATGTTGAAGTTTCAAATGCTGTTTTACTCTTTCAATTATAGTTGAAAGCGGAACTGGTTGATCTAAAGTAAATATCCTGCCTGATCCAGCTTCTTCGTGATCTATTGAACCATTCAATAGAACATTTACGATTTCTTAATAAAGTATTTTTTTTTTATTTTGATGATCTGAATTGTATATTGTTATCACTAATAAATAGCAAAACCTTGAGGTGGATTTGATGCCGGAGTTATAGGCTTTACAGTTCCCGATCCGAGTCCTTTTGCCAGCCAATCATTAACTATAAATAAGATTTTATGTCTTTTAAACCCTTTTTATTAATAAGAAATGACTTTGCAATAAATAGAAAGGATGGAAACCGCCGGAAAAAAATAATGAGTTACGGTAATGCTAAATGAAAAACATAATTGACATATAAAAGTAAGCTTGATCATTTCCTGGAAGTTCCCACCTTTCTCATTGCAAGGGTCCCGTATAGTTACCTCCTCCAACGCAAGAATCACTAGCAGTATGAGAGCTAAATATGCCAACACCCTGCGCGATGCTTTTTAAAATAATAGCTTGTTTGGAATCGTCTAAAGTTAATCTTTTAAAAGAGCGAAAAATTGGTGGATGATAAGCTATAATAACTCCAACGTTTTGATCGGAGAGAGCTTCTTCTAATACCGAGGGGGTTAAATCTATTGTAAGAAATACTCGTGATGATGGTCTTGGATATGGTGGTTCGATTAATTTTCCTACGTTATCCCATGAATGTTCTGCTAACGAAGTTGGTGATATTTTTTCCATTGCGCGTATTACACGTGAAAAAAACGCCATTATTATGATTCTTTATGGGAAGAAAAGGATTGAGAAAATTGAGAAAAATGAAAGTGCTGTATGTATTTGATTAGATGTGAAGTTCGCAGATTACCCCCATCTTATTTCACGTGACATAACAATCATTGGTATTTATTCCAAAACGCTTTTTTTTTTTTTTTTTTTTTTTTCCTATTCGAAAAAAATCTTTAACCAGGTAAATAAATGGTTTTTTTTATAAAATGATATTTCGCTATGATGCATAAAAAGTAATTTCTTCACTTTCTGAATTCACACTTAAATATGAGGAAATTTTTAGGACACCTCTGAGCGAATATATAATGAATTTTTTTTTTTTTTTCATTTTTCTCTCTTATTCATAAATTTTCATATTAACATCATTTCCCCCTCCTAACAGGTATAATCAAGTTTTTAATGAAAAGTGATAAATTCAGATATGTTTTCTAAAACGAAAGTCAATTGATAAATAAAAAGTTTGGCCTAAGTAAATGGTTTACCGAGTATAAATTCGATACATCAAATACTTTTAAATAAGTTTAACATATTCAATTTAATAAATTATATTAACTTAAACATTATAGCTTTAAGAAATGTTGCAAATCGAATTATTAATTGTATTCTTTGATGACTAAATTTATTGTAACAATTAAATCATAAAATGTATCTTTGTCGGACAAGAAATTTTTATTATAATAAAATACAGGAATGAAATCATATTTTTTTTATAATAAAAGTTGGTTTGATTTTAAGTACTTGAATTTCAAAGATGATTTATTTGTAACGATGATTCTAAAGTTGTCATGAAAAAGGTTTGAATCCAGAGAAAATTCACAGTTTATCGACCATATCTATACAAGAAAAGGAGGTTAATAAAAAAAAAAAAAAATTTTTTTTTTTTTTTGAGATTAGAAATTTTAATAACATACTTCTGGAATTCCCACTCTCTATTATCTAGAGGACACACTTGTCGAGTCTTTAACCAACGAGAAATACAGTGGAAATGAAACGCATGATTACAAATCCCCCAAGCTCTAAGTATTCATCAATTGTAGCAATGAGCACTAAATCATAATAATAATTAATCTACACAATTTACTTACACCGTGCATTCTTCACTGGTTGAGGAGGCTTGATTTGCTTGACATTCTATACCTATTAATTAAATTCAAGGGTTTAATAAGTGTGGTAGCAAAACCTCAAAAGACAAAAAAAAATAATAAAATAATCTTACACAAATCCATGATATGATTTCGGCAAATAGCGCAGTTATCAACGACGATATCTTTGGTAGAAATTTATTTATTTATTTATTTATTCTTATATTCACGCGAAGTATATTATATATTACATAATAATTACCCCATGCCCACAATGCAACGGCATTCCACTGAATCGAATCAAAAATTAAGAAATATTTAAAATTATTTTAGCTACATCAGTTTATAAGGCAAAGGGACTAGAAAAGTTTCTTTTTTTTAATAAATCTTGCGGATTAAATAACTCCGGATAATGAAAAGTCAAAAAAGTACCTTCTTTACTTCAAAACGTTTCCTTCCAGTATCTTTCGCTTTCCCGCTTGATTTGGAGCCAGAAGGTTGATCAATGTCCATTGGTGTACTCATTTCAGATTTTCTTGAGAGATTTGGTTTTATTAGTTTTTAAGATAGGAGAGAAAGAAAGAAAGCCGCGGTATTTGAGAGAGTAGTTATCAAACATATAACTCTATTTATCACATAAATGAGAATGTGATATCTTAATCGACACTGTCGCTAAGTTGCACTGTAACACATCATATTTTGATAAATTTTCTCAAATTCGATCATCTAATAAAAGCAAAAAAAAAAAAAATGTCTACACTTTTAGTAGCTATCCCGCGAAGCATTTCACATATTCGATTTTTTGCACGTTCTTATGCAACGTTAGTTGTTAACGCAAAAGTTAACGCTCAAAATAGTAGTACAACGCCAGAACAAAGTGAAATAGATAAAGAAAAAACTTCTAGCACCATTTCCACTATAACTTCTGGTGAGTCTTATTTAAATTGATCATTTTTCTCTATTATTATATATTTTTTTAAAAAATTTCTATAATTTTCTTCCAACTATCGCATTGTAAAGGAATCAATTCAGCTTTACAATGGACGGAACATCATCCGATACCAGATCCAAAGTTTGAGGTCGTCTCCGCTGGGACTTTGAGCGCTTTACTCTTGGTCAAAATTCCGCCAAGGTCAGAGATACTTGCAGCACCTGGAACAGCCATTGCTGTATCAAGTAAAGTGTGAATTGGTTAATGAGAATTTTTCTAATCAATCGATTTATGATTTTTTTAAAAAAAAATTGAAGTAAGTCCTTGCAATTGATTTAGGTTATAGCGGAACGAACTATGGATGGAAATATTGTTATTGCTTTAGGTAGGAAGTTTACCGGTGGATCTTTGATCTATAACAAGGTGAACATAATAAGATAAAATTATTCGTATGCTGATACCTTGTCAATCCATCAACTCACTGAAATGACACCAGTCTTTTGAACCTTATGACATTATCAGTTCATGACAGGTTCGAATCCTGGTGATGTTCTTCTAGCACCTCGTGACTTATCAGATATAGCTGTCATAAATATGGATGGCAGGTCTGTGTATTATGTTAGAAAGGGTGCCTTCCTTGCACGCGGTCCTAGAGTCACAGTAAACATTGGTCGGATTTATGGAATGGTAATTCTCATGATCCTCTCCTTACCAGTTTTAAACGATTGAGAATTCTTAAACCTTTTAATTATTTTTATAGGGTTCATTGAATGCTTTTGCAAACCGTGTCACCGGTAGAGGTACATTGGTTATCTCAAATTATGGATCTATACATCGATTGATTTTGAACCCAGGAGACGCATATTTT
The DNA here is from genome assembly GCA_910592005.1 of Funneliformis mosseae. NCBI lineage: Eukaryota > Fungi > Glomeromycota > Glomeromycetes > Glomerales > Glomeraceae > Funneliformis > Funneliformis mosseae. The sequence continues at coordinate 13,686 of CAJVPP010002251.1, forward strand.
GTGAATGCAAAGTAATCTCATTTTACTTTTAATGTTAAATTAATTCTATTACGAATCTTTTTTATGCTAATTTTTTTTTAAATTTCACATTAGACATCTTTTAGCATGGAATTCACAAACCAAACCAATAGTATCACCACCTTTGATTACTTCATCTTCGGTTGATAAAAATAGACTGATTAGGAATGTCACTGCCAAACTATCAGAGAAAACTAATGAATTATTTGACACAATTTTTAGTAGTCCTTCAGTAAAGCCAACACTTGATAGATTAAAGAGAGCTTCGGTTCGAACGAGGAGATGGGCGTTCGGTGGACCTGTTCGTACTAAATTTATCGAATTATACTTTAACAATATTTTCATACCTAATTGAATTTTATAAAATTTCAGGAGTACTTAAAGTTAACAGGTCCAGGCGATTTTTACTTATCGTCGAGAATATCACCAGTTCTAGGAGGATTCAAATCGTGAGTTATAATATAAATCGATTCCGTTAAAAGATTAGCTATGTAAATTCATATTTTAAAATTTTTTAGGTTGACATCTCCTTCCATAGAAGAAATTGTTGCAGCGGATCCTATACAATGGGAGACACAAAATGATCATGAGATTCGACAATCGCCACCTTATATACCTTTAATGTCATATGCTGTAGTAGCGAATGATGGGACAGTATCTTTTATAAAACATCATAGGGATTCATCAAATACTTCATTTAGTAGTTCTTTATCGCCCCCATCTCCCGAACAAGATAAAAGATCAACTATTGGAAGAATAGTTCCCGGAGATGGAATGTTACAATTAAGACGATGGGTAAGGAGAGTAGTGGGAGGTAATAAAGATATTAGAAGAGATAAACACTAAATTTATTTATAGGTAGGTTTTTCTTAGAAAGTATTGATTTAGATGACTCCTTTTTTTTAATGCAATTATATTAAAGCCTTGTGTACATGTATCATCTGATCGTCTAGGAGATAATTTATAGCAATTTTGTGTATTTATATTATTTATGTTAATAAAGCGTAAATTTAGATTTTCTCGCTTTATATTAACTAGTATTGGGATCTTATTTTGTCATAAATCTTTGTCGATCAAGCAATGATGTAACATTTGTTCGTTACAAATACCGCTTTTTCTTCAAAATTGATTTTGAAAACAAAATTACTTTAAATTTTTTCCAAAATAGTCGAGTACAAGGGGAGAAAGAGATTTGATTTCTCCCTAAAATCCGAGGACTGTTATATCGTGAATTGTCGAGTTCATGTGGCACAGAATATTATATTATACCAAATCGTTTGTGTTATGCGCAGAATTTCCATTTTTATTGTCATTACGAGAATAAATTAAGGGTAAACTCTTTGTTCGGTCCATTCCCCAGTTTGATTATTTAATTTCCAATTAGTTCTCTTATGAGGATCAGTTGCTAATTCGACGCGGTCTACTTCTTCAACTTCAAAAATAACTAAAGCAAAATTTTCAAAAGATTTTTGAATTAATTCATTGTCTCTATCATCCTTACCAACCACTCCAAGTTTTTTAATGAAATTTTCATGTTTAAGCGGTAAACCGGGAGTAGGATAAGTTAAATTTGCACGTAATTCATCGGAAATTTTTTCAAATTGAGATCTCAATTCATTATTCCAATCATAATTACATGTATGAGGAAAATATGAAGAAAGTTTAGTGAAAGGAAATTTTGAGTAAAGTGATAATGATAGCACGTATGCGTTTCCTGCCAAACGAAATTGTTCCCGTGTTTTAGAGAACCACCTAAAAAAAAAATTGAATGTTTAAAATAATAATAATATTATTATTATTGTTATTATATCTTACCAACAGATTTCGAATGCCGAGTTTTTTGATAATTGATCCACCTTATCGGAACGCACATCAGTTGTTATACAAAATAAGTCTGATTCAAAAGAATTTTC
>CAJVPP010002252.1:0-15613 GCA_910592005.1 Funneliformis mosseae
GTTATATTTTTATTGGAGGCACCACCAACCTGTAACAGGTAACGGACGGCACGGGCATTATGCAGACCAAACTGAAAAAAAACTTGTACATAGTTAAAATGATAATTTTTGAAAGTTATGGATGACGATGATTACTCTGTTATAACTGATAAGGTTATGTCGGACGTTTATCAGAATGAATTGTCTATCAATCATAATTTTAATTTTTATAATCATTAAATATACAATGAGTACAATCTACTTAAAATAAAGGTGTCCACTTCCTTAATTATATATATATATAAAAAACGAGTAATTAAAAAAACCTTGTACAATGTAAAAAAAAAAAAAAAGGTATTTCGCCCGTTAAATGTCGCAATAAATTGATTTTGACCAAATTTGAAAAGGATTACACAAAATCTTTTAGAAATGTAAAATGTATATAAAACGAATTTACATGTCATATTCCCAAATATAAGCAAAGAAAAGACGCATGGACAGAAAAAGAAATTTAACCGCGCAATCAATTGGGATCGATTAAAAAAAACTTGATCATGCGACAAATGGAGTGTTAAAGTTTGTATTGTTAAATAACATACGTGCATATCACGTTATACAATAGGAAAAAAAAAAAAAGTTACAACGTTACAAATTAACCAAACGAACCTTAAGGGTCAAATTAAATTAACTTTTGTTCTTATTATGGTAGTACTCTTCATATCTCCTCTTATCTGATCCAATGAACATCATTCCATTCGAATTTTTTTGTAACGTTTGCCTATTGTTACATAATTTACTTTTTAAATTTCAACCGTTCGGTCCCTTTATCTTTTCTGACGCCGAATAGCGCAGCAAGGTAAAAAGATCTGCGACTCAAAAGAAATTCCATGAAATCACGGAAAAACTCGTCACAAATAATAAAACAAACAAACACAGAAACAATGGAGCGCATTTTTGAATTTTAAAAATCTAATTAATTAATTTACCAGATTTAGTCAACAATTATAATTTTTTACAGTCGACTAAAATAGCGTCGTTTAATTCATGATCAAGAGGTGAGGAGAGTTCATGTTTGGTCTCAAAAAGTCCTTCATCATCATTTTAATTGATGGTATTAGAAAGGAGTTAATCGAATCACAATCAAAGTTTTTTTTTTTTTCATGTATCAAAAGATAATTTTGAGGATGTGACCCAATGTAACCAATATGTGCATGCGGCGCATATATTATTTGTCCATCATAAAATATGGAAATTACAAATTTCTTGTCGGATGTCAAAAATTACTAAATTTATATTATAAATTAATTAATTACACGGTTGTTATTATGGAGAGAATTAATTTATAATTATTTATGATTAATATTAAATCTAAATGGACAATTATTGAGGATCCCAAAATCTTTTTTGACAAAAAAAAATTGCTTTTGTAAATTTACTTTACAAAGATTTTTCTTGACACTTACATAATAAAACATGCAATTGTGATTGTAAAAGAAAAAGAGGAAGAAATGATAAGCAGTATAGAACGGTTATTAATATAAGCAATGTAAGTATGTATTTAAACTTTTCTGATAACCCGTGAAATTACTATAAATGATTAAACGAAAAAAATCACGGTAATCTAACGGAAAATATATACGTGGATCAGTTTTTCGGGTGATCAGAAAAATCAAATAGTTCTAGTTTTCAATTTCATATTAAAAATTTAAAATGTTCTAAATTTGGTAATTTTTCATTTATCATAATGTCACATGAGTCCACTTTTTTTTTTTTACGGAAATCTATTATTGTCAAGAATTTGATGATGAATTTCAATTTTAAATGGTGGGCCTTTTAACATATGAGGAAAATTTATTGATAAAGGTGAAAACGTTTTAGGAAAATTCTGGTCGGATGGTTTGCAATTAAAAATATATTTCACATTACCTGTTTTATGATGTTCATTATTTTTGATAGAGGCAGGACAAAATGGTTTTTTTTTAATGCACCGAATCGGATGACCTTTGAATAAATAACTTTTATGGAATGAATATAAAAATTGAATGTAACACAAAATCTATTCTGTATGTATGCCGATGGACGTCTATCTGATTCACGTACCAATGAATGTGGCAACTTAGTAATGCTTTGTGAAAGGTCTTTTGGTCGATTCATTTCCTGACTCTATTTTTTTTTTTTTTTATCGAACCAAGTAGCAAACAGAAATGTCTTTTCACAAAATATTTTATCGCCGCGGCGCATTTAAAAAAGGTATGAAAAAGGTTCTTGTGTATTTTGCGGTTTGTATTGTGATTTTGAATATTGAAAAATATTTTTGTACTTATAGACAAAATATATATTTGGCAGACAAAATGTGGAAGATCTTTATGTAAAAAGATTTTGGCTTTGAAACCCCGACGAACTTTTTGAAAGATTGATCATGATGGAAAGAATGTCGAAAATAAATAACTCGTTATAGTTAAAAAACATATCGACATAAAATGATTTAATCTGGTATGGTTTGAAGCTTGATCTTAAACTCAAAGTTAATAAATGATGTAAATTCGATGTAAAAAAAATCCGTTCATCACATGATAAGTCTAAAAATAAAAAAAGTTACTCAATGAAGATTTTCATGTGAAATAACACAACGGGTTTCATGCGCCACATTAATTAACTTGTTTAGCAAATGACAGGTTGGGCGCACTTATTTTTTTTTTGGAAAACCTTTTTGGATCCTTGAAGAAATCCTTTTATTATTCTTCCCTAATTTGAGGTATTATAGATGTAATCGCACTTGAACATATTAAGTAATCATTAGTAAATAATATGCAATCATTAATAAATAATATGCAATCATGGTACAACTTCATTTAAAGTAGGATCCTTATAAAAAAATTTGGGAATATATAAATGCAGTATTTTTTTAGATCAATTTTAAGAAAAGGCAAAAACAAAATTTTTTTCACACGAGTCCCATTCTACAAGATAAATCGATCAAATCATTATTTCTCTTTAAAATCTTTCGTTCATCCTAATAAAAATCATCACACGATGGCTATCGAATCGAAAATTACTGACGTTGAAAAGATTGCTGTGATTGGAAGCGGAAACTGGTAATTTACCCTTTTTGAAAAAAATGTAAATCGATAAAAAAAAGTTGCAATTGTTGAACCCATTTTCTTACTTACAGGGGTACCGCAATTGCAAGAATCATTGGAGTGAATGTCGTTCAACTAAAAGGATTCGATCGTGAGGTTAAGATGTGGGTATTTGAAGAGACGGTAGGTGGAAGGAATTTGACCGAGTTGATAAACGAAAAGCATGAAAACGTAAAATATTTGCCAGGATTCAAAATTCCTGAAAATGTTAAAGCCGTACCTGATCTCTTGGAAACCATCAAAGATGCTACTATTTTAGTATTCGTTATTCCTCATCAGGTATCACATTCTTTCTTTCTTTCTTTCTTTCATTTTTTTTTTTTTTCACACGAGTAACCTTTTTTTCTTTTTTTTTTAAAAAAAAAAAATTCAGTTCTTGCACGATGTATGTGATCAATTAAAGGGAAAGGTTCATATAAAGGCCAAAGCGATCACTTTAATAAAAGGTTTCGATATCTCAGACACGGGCATACGTCCAATGTCAGAGGTAATCCACGAAGTTTTAAAAGTACCGGTTTGTACACTCTCGGGTGCAAACATTGCCAATGAGATCGCGGCGGAGAAATTTTCAGAGACAACCATCGGATATCGAAATCGTCAAGAAGGAGAATTATTTAAAAGATTATTTGAAACAAAATATTATAGGGTTGGTATAGTTGATGACGTTGTAGGGGTTGAATTGTGTGGAGCGTTAAAAAATGTCGTCGCTATAGGTGCGGGGATAATTGATGGGTTGAAAATGGGTGATAACACTAAAGCCGCCATCATTCGAATCGGTTTATTAGAAATGAAAAAATTTATTAAAATGTTTTATAAGGGTATTAAGGATGAAACCTTTTTCGAAAGTTGTGGTATCGCTGATGTAATCACTTCTTGTTATGGTGGTAGAAATCGAAAGGTGGCCGAGGCGCACGTTCTCACAGGAAAGGTAATTAAAAAAAAATACTTTTTTTTTTTTTTTTTTTGAAATTCATTCAATTGACTTTTTATCTGTTTTCAGTCGTTCGATCAATTAGAGAAAGAACTCCTTAATGGTCAAAAATTACAAGGGACGCTTACCGCGAAAGAACTCAACATGGTTTTGAAACGAAAAGGATTAGAGCGGGAGTAAGCATTCAATGAATGATTTGATGTTTTCGAAAATTTTATCATATTCAAAAATTTTTATTCTAATTTCAAAATTTTTTTCTTTCACGATAGATTCCCTCTATTCACAACCATTTATAAGATCTCATTTGATGGTGCAGCTCCTCAAAAAATTGTTGAAGATATCATTTAGTTAATCCTCTTTGTTTCATTATTTATTTTTTTTTTTCCATAGACATTTTTTCATAGATATTATATTCTTTTCAAAATAATAAAATTTCAAAAAAATTATCAATCGTAAGGGCTCAAAATAAGAGAGACTCAAATATGTTTGTAACCACGTGTCAAGAGCACCCGTATTTTAATATCACCAAAATTGGAACGATTACATTTGGGAACTTCTGGGACTATTTTATGCAACATGATTGTTTTATACATGGGATGTTACACTACAGCGATAACGGATTTATTATATGTTTTCCTCGAGAAATCAAAATTTAGTTGGTATTTGGAACAAACATAACGAGGTTTTATTATCGTGACCTACTATATACTATATTGAGATCCGGGGGTTGTAAAACGACGCCCGTTTTTTTTTTACAATTGTGGTAAATCATCCTGTCCGTTACACGAGTTAACTTGTGACATACACCTTAACCGGGAAATTTCCAAACGGTTTTTCACCTTTGTATCATCAAGGAAAACGTTCAAGCAAAGCATGAAGAGAAGATAATTTTAGACAATTGGTTTATGCAAAAATACTTGAAAAGTAATGAAAAAACGCGTCAAGGATTATTGGTATCATTTTAATCAACAGCGCAGATTGATCACCTTGATAACCTGATTCCCTTAACTTCTTTAACCTATATATATACATATATATATAAATTTGGTTTGATTGATTATTGTTATTTTTTTTTTTTAAAAAAAAAAAAGGGAAAAAATAAAATTCTCTCTCGTCAAAACAAATTCTAACTACTACCACTACTACTATTACTACTATATTTTCTTTTCTTTTTTTTTTTATACAAAATACGAATAAATATGGAAAGCTATTTTGAAACTGGTGGTCCCTCTCAAGGATTTTCAATTGCACAGCAACAACAACAACAAGGGTTCGAACCTCAGAAAAATAAGCAAGTGAAATTTTCCACGGGTTTTGATGCACAGAGTGATATCGAGATTGATAATGAAATAGATCTCAAAACCATTTTTCCGAGCAATATGCATCCATTAACAATCCTTGAAGACATAAGTTACAAGTTACGTGTTTCGTCCCCGAGATACAAATTTAATCAAACGGGAAATCCTGGAGAGATTACTTGTACCCTTACCTTCCTTAATAAGTCATGGTCTTCACCTCCGGCACTAACCACTATGCAAGGGGCAAAGGAAGATGTAGCAAGGTTGGCTTTTAAGGACTTGATGGAAAACATGGAACCAAATTTACGAGAGAGACTGGTCAAATCATTAAAGGTTCAAAAAAACAAGTACATGAATACAAATCCTCAAAAGAAGAGACTTCAAAAGAATCACCCAAGAGAAAAATCTCAAAGGAAGGTAACTTCCAAGGAAAGCATACAACCAAAGGATCAGAATCAAAATCAACGATCAAAGAAGAATTTCATCGGAAACAAACCAAGAAGTTTCGGTTGGCTAAACCACCAAGCATCCAAAGGGAGGCAAAATCCCAATATAAACCTTAAATGTCCATGTCACATGTTAAAAGAATTTTGTAAATTTCAAAAACTTGGTGAACCCGTCTATGATACAAAGAAAATATTTGACGCATTTATAGGGAAGGTATCAATCGGTGACTTCCAACAGGAAGCTGATTGTGTGGCACGTTACGAAATCTGTATCAGAGAGCGAGCTTCCGAGTTGGCTTTTAACTATTTATTTAATCAATCATATGAAAAGGAATATTTAGAGTTAAATAGGGAAAGAAAAGAAGTTTTTAAACCATGGAATGTACTTGATAACTTGGAAGATGAAGAAGAAGATGAAGAAGAAGATGAAGAGATGGTCGAGGAGGATGTAAGGATGGACGATGCAAAAGAAAAAGTAAAGGACGGAGTGGAAGAAGGGACGGCAGCCTATGAGGAAGGATGGAGCGATGATGATGAGGAGTTAAATCTTTCTCCTCAATATATTGATTATGCAATATCAAGATTTCAATGTCCATACGAACAACAGATTTATCCATCATACTTGTATTATCCAACTATTTATCGACCGCAAGTAGTTTATGGTGTTCGACCGTACAAAACCTACCCGACACTTTTATCAGAGATGTTTTGCGCTAAAGGAGGGGAAAAGATTAAGTATGAATTTGAAAAGTTAGGAGGAGGATGGTATTGCTCTATCATTATTAAAAACCATGCGTTCAGGTCCGAACACTGTGAAAGGAAGAAGGATGCAAAAGATTCGGCCGCGAAAAAAGCGTATTTAGCATTTTGCAATCCGCAATATATCACCTGAATGCATTAGTTTTTAATTATTATTATTATTATTATTATATTACCTTACCTTTTTTTTTCCTCTCTCTTTTTTTTTTTGAAATTTAAATAGTATTAACATGGATTTAAATACAAAAGTAAATTACAAAGTGAAAAAAAAGAAAATTAATTAATTCTTAATAGCGATAATGAATGTTCAAGACGTGACATGAGACCAACCATCTTATTAGATGCGGGTCATTATTTCCATTTCTTAAATTACAAAGGAATTGTTTACATTTTGTGATGTTTTGACAAGTGATTCGATTAAATAAAGAAAGCACTCATTTAAAATGGGGAGATTATCTTTTTATTATTAAAAATTCGTCTGATATTTATCATATTAAGTCAATTGTTCCTTTTAATAAGTGCACACAGTTCATTCCGACACTTCCAACTACCAAAACAGAAATTTTCATTAAAGAAAAATATTTTTCATAGGGAGAATTACTGAAAAGTTTAGTCCCATAGTTGATTTTTTTTTATTTAGATTTCAATGATAGTTCTATCATACCACCTACGATATTACATAGGAGGTGTGCAACCGGATTCCGCGAGTTTGGTTCATCAGTATGATACGGTATCAAATGTATGTAGTGACCAGTTATACAAGAGATCATCCCTCAAAAGTAGATCTTTAATTAACTCGGTTAGCTATGAAGCAAAAATTTACATTTTGGGTGGAGTTTATTTTTGACGTAAGATAGCATTTGCTAAGAATTCTTTTGATATTTGGATACCATTAATCCCGAGTTGGGATTAGGTAGTTTTATTCATGCTCCGATCGGTAGAGCTTTTTACAACGCAACCTTAGTGAATGGTACATCTGAACTTAGTATATTTTCCTCGATGACCCAGATTAATCAATAAGGCATTGCCTCAAATACGTGGTCTTTAAAGGTTTATGTAAAATATAGTTATAAACGATAATGATGATTTGTTTTAGCGTGCCGCAGGACCCAAGATACCGGAGACGCAGATCGGCTCATTCCGCCGTCTTATGTAATTATATTGTTATTATTATTTTTTTCCTATATTTATATTTCTTTCTTTCTTTTTATTTCTTTATTCATTTAGATGATAGCAAAATTGTTATTTATGGAGGGACATTTTGAAGAAGGTCCGGTAATAGAAACAATTGCTATGTTAGATACCTTTACATTGGACCTCCAGTTGACAATCCAAAAATACCAAAGCTTGCCTATCACTCGACCACGATACTTAATTATCTAATGATTCTTTCATTCGGTATGAACTTACTTTTTTTTATACCTCTTAAACTTGCTCGTATTATTTCTTATATAATTACATGATTCACCTCGATTCTTTTGTTTTTTTTTTTTTTTTATCACCAGACGAAACATTTAATGATAAATTATATTTTTTTTCTCTTAAATGATACAACGATTGTAACGAAACGATTCAATGCGGATGTAGTTCTGATCCTAAAGATCTTTCCTACTAATGGGGGGATCACCCTCTTCACCACCTTTAGCAGCAGTAACTACTACTCAAACAAATAAGATTCCATTTACTTCATCAACCGCAGAAGCAACCGCTTCCTCCAAAAAACACTACTAATTGTATATCGATTGGGTTGGTAGCGGCCTTTTTAGTAATGGTCGTTATATCCGCATTCGTTTATAGACGTACAAAGAAAAAATTCAAATAATCCAAATAATCAATTTCTTTATCAGAACAATCCCAACAATCATCATCCCACTTCAATATATCAACCTTCACAACAATAATTTCCACTCGTCAAAGTTATGCTGAGGTTCAACAATTTAATCCTCCACTTCAAGGTCAATTAAATCAGAAAGTTAATCTTTCTCCACCCCTCAAAGTCATCAACATGATGCGATTTTACTGTCTTTTGCAAAAAAAAAAATTGATATCTGATAACGGAGCGGAAGAATTCGATTTATCGTTGAAAGCGAACATAACATAAAACATACGGTCGAACTGAAATTTCATAGTACAATTCAAGGTTGTTGTGTTATTTGTAAGTTTTGATGGGCTTATAATATTGAAACTTGTTTTAATTGAATTGAATTGTTAAATCTTTTTGGTGATCAATCAAAATTTTCAAAGTCGAATTAAAAAAATAAATTTCATAACTTAATGGAATAAAGTATAAGGAATGTTAAGGCTTGTTCTAAAACAAATAATAAATATAAAAGAAACACTCTTTAAATATACCAATAAAGAATATGCAGAAAGTTAATATCAATTTATGTGCCGATCACAAATTTCTTCATAAAATGGCATCTCATTACTTTCAATCTTTTCTTGGAACAAATCCTCAACCGCTCGTAATCACAAAAATCTTTAAAGATTTGATGACGAATTCCTAACCTAATTTATTACCATAATATTATTTTCATGATATGATTGATAACTTGTTAATTCCGGAGCAATCTTAATTAAAAAAAATTCACTGATCGACTTCACTTCGTTCCGGCTAGGAAACGATTGTTAAGGGACCAATCACGAAACGACTCAAATTTCGAGCGGGCGGACATTTAAAAAAAATTCTCACTGGTATTGACTCAATTATTGAGCGGGGGGGGGGGGGAGCGGACATCTTGAGTCAAACAGCATAGAATTATATACGCTCCGGACTAATAATAAGCGAAATTATCATCAACCAAAATCTGTACAACAGTAAAATTTTTAAGAAAATCGACCACCTTTTTTTTTTTGTTTATTTTTTTCCAAGTAGAATGACTCACAATAATGATACAACCTCCACTACACAAGTAACTCCTATTCCAAATTCTCACAATTTAATATTATCCTTGTCGGCTCTTTCATTTTTTACAGGTATAACCAGTTCAGCTTGGTATACTCATCGTAAAGGTAATATAAATTTGTATTGCCACTAATTCATTTACACTTTTTTTCAAAGATTTATGATTAATTAATTCGTATGTTCATTATAAAGCATCCGAATATTTAAGAGAAACAGCGACAACAACAACATCATCATCATCTCGATTTAGGCCATATCTCTTTTCTTTGAAGGCTTTAGCTGTTGGATCAATTCTTTGTTTGTCCACCGGTGGATTAATTGCTGTTGGCGTTGGCACATTGCTCGGAGTTCACAACGTATGTTCATTTTTAAAATTTTTTTAATTTAAATTTTTGAAATGGTTAATTTATATTAAACTACAAAAAAATATAATTTCACAAAATTACAATCAAATCCAATTCATAAAATTAAATACTATCAAAAAAGATATATGAGTTTCATAAAAAAATGGAAGAGCTCATTCATCCATATACACCTCGATTACGTAATGCCGTGAGATATCCACAGGAAATGGAACAAAAAGAAATCGACGATTGGAAAACTTTAGAACGAGAGTACAAAATAGAAAAAAATAAATATCATGCGGATAGAGAGGAAAAAATGAGGAAATGGAAGAATAAAAAATGGTGGTGGAATTAACCTTTATTCATCGCCTCAATCGTACAAAGAAAGCATTTTTACACTCCAAACTTCCATCAGGTAAGTATTTATCATAAAAATTTACAATGAATTCTTCCGGCTTGAAACCAAATTTTTGATAAAGAATCTATATAACAGATATATATTATATGATTAATATTATTTATTCATAACCAAAAAAAAAGGAGCTTAGAACAACTTAATTCTAAATACCATTGCAGGATTATTTGCTGAAACATGAAGAGTAACATCTTTACCGATATTCGTCTATTTTAAAATGTAAAGTAATACATTAACATCTAGAAAGAAACTTCAAAGAATATGACTGCAAATAAATGACATTCAACCTGAATTAGGTGGTATAGCATAAACCTGATATTTAAGAGGGATGGAAAATAGTGAGAGATTAATTTAAAAAAAATTTACAAAAAAAAAAAGAAGAGTACTCACTGTCCAATCCCTGATTTTTCCCACCCAGGCGCAACAGCTATGTACGTGATATAAGCTTCGGGAGTCATAAACCCACACCCAACTATTAATCGTTTATACATAGTTACAATACTAAAATCAGGGAAAAGAAGATTTTCCGAAACTGATTTTCCCAAACAAATAATTAATTAAACAGCAGATCACTCCAAACCTTTAATGTAAGGATGTTAAAGACTTACCATCAATGCCTGGCCAAAAACACTTTTGCAGCAGATCATTAACTTGAGCCAAGTGTTCCCTTTGGAAATAACAGAAATCTATAGGACTAACAGGTGGTGATAACCAATTGGGATCATTCCTATTTTATAGTAAACAAATATTATAATTGAGGATCCGATGGTTTTTATCAATAAATTTCGCAATTACACGCATATGTATACCGATGTGGGTATCTTATGATATCTTGTAATAAATTTAATTTTGGTGGTATGGTTTCGTAATCTCTGCGAATAAACGGTTTCAATTTTCTATTACTGAAAGGACTCGTCCAAGCTTCCTCTGCGGTAAGAGAAGATGCGAGTCGAGGAGTTCCATATAGCCTTGACGCAAAAGAGTTTTTATAAGGCGTACACGTGATCTAAATAATATTAAAACCAGTTCATAAATAAGTTCTTAAATACTTTGAAGAAAATACTTTCAGCAAATTTATATACTTGTTTAAAATTATCCGTTTCTTTCTCTACTTTATCTTGAACGGATGTTTCGATAACTACTTCACGAGGTTGATCCTCCTCGTCATCAGGTGTCAATGGTTCAAGAGGTGAAGATGATCTCATGTGTTCTGTGACAATTGCATCAATATCAAAAATTTTCATCCCTCTATCTTTTTTTAGCTATAAATCATAAGGTATCTTAGATATTTAAATCAGAGGGAGTAAATGTCAAATCAATGAATATCTTTATATTACTTTTCGTAGAAATAATTTTCTCTTTAATCTAGCGGCTTTAGGTGATAAGAGTTTTGAAGCATGTTGTAATTTATGTAAAAGATAGCATTCCTCTTTTTGATCTAACGGATTGGGTTTCTTTTTTCTTGGTGGTTTTATTGGGGTCTATTAAAGTCGATCAGAATCAAATAATTATTAATCTTTACTTAAATTGGAATCTTTTTTTTTTATACATGATAAACTTGCATTATTTTCGTTTCCATCTCGCACAATTAACTTTAATCGAACAGGTGCTGAGGTAATTGTTGTCGCAAAAGTAGAATTATCGTGACTTTGGTCTGTAGTTTGGATCTAGGCATTTCAGAAGACCGGTAAATTCATACCATAAATAGCCTAAATATTAGAAAGTTTGAAATTTAAATATTCTTACCAGTTTATCAGAAATTTCTACCTCCTCTTTATGATAACCAAATTTATTTTCTTCTTTGAGAGTTGCATACTTTTTCTTTTTTACAAACGTTCGTTTTGCCCAAATTTCAGGATAAAGTTTTTGTGGATCAAAATTATCAGAAAAATCTTGAAAATGAGTTGGTGATATGGGGCAAAATTTAAAAACTGCTCGAATTTTTGCTGATATCGAGAGAGGTGGCCTCCCACGTCTTTTTTTTATTGGTGTTTGAATCATTAAAAAATCGGTTTTCTCATAATGCTCAGAAAGCAATTTCGGTTTGTACAACCAACTTCTAGCAAATATTTCCCCTTTTTGATTTGATTGACATCACTTTTGGTGGCCTAGTATTAATAATAAGTAGGATACTCCTCTTCTACCGATACATTAGCAAATATTGGAATTTCAATAACAAGAAAAACTGTGAATCGACAGAAAAAATATTATTTTCAAATGAATACCAATAACTATAATATTCATCGACGTAATCAAACAACATTATATAATATTTATCATTTTGTAACAATATTGTTAAATACAAATTCTAAAATACCAAGGATGTCATTATATTCATTAGATGATATTTCAGTTCATAATTTTAAAGGAATTGATTTGAATTAATTAACATTAATAATAATTTTATAAATCAATTAGGAAAAAGTATTTTAAAGAAAAGAATTATGGAAACAATATTTAATTGAAAAGGTTCATTTGAAAATAGAGCAGTACAATTTAATATTCATGATTATGATAGTAGAATTCAAAATTATCATGAATTAAGATCAATGTCTAATAGTAAATTGGTTGATTTTATTTTGCATTCATTATATAGTACTAAAGATTATATTGAATGTGTAGATTTGGTATTTAAAGCATTTAAAAGAATATAAAATATTGAAAATAATTTTATTATTCCTATAATTACAGACAAGAAATATAAGAAGGGTTATAACATTTAAAAAAATTACTTCTAAAATTTCAAAAAAAGTATTAAATTTAATTTTAGGATTAGTCTACTTCATATTTCTTTAAATAGTAAAGAAATTTTATTTCAAATATATTATTTCTTTTTTTGAATATTATATCATAATTTATTTGAAAATAAGAAAATTTTATCTCAAAAGTCAAAACAAATAGTAATTAATCTTATTTTATATCTAACTTATAGAAAAATATTTATGATATTATTTATAAAAAGATTTGAAAATACTGAAGGTATAGAATATCAAATGCTAATTGATTTATTAAATAATTTTATTTTATTTACTTTAGATATATATTTAATATTTTTTATAAATAGATATTTTAAAGAATATTTAGAAAGTATTATAGAAATTTTAATATTATTTCAAAGAAAATATAAAAGTATTTTTATTGAATTATTACAAATATCAAAAGATTGAAATATAAATGATTTTTATACAGTCAACTCTCTATAAGTATACCACTTATAAGTCCACAACCTCTTTATATACACACTTTATCCCGCTCTTAAGCTGAGACTTAGAGCTAAATGTATACTTTTTATATTTACACTGTGCAATGAATCTCTGATCCCATCTATATTAGCAATATACTTTTTAAATGTACACACATGATTTTTAATAATACGATCATGTGATTTTGTATAATTGAAATCTGATCAGATTTAGTTAGCACTAATTGATAAACACTAATTAATAAAGTAATCCAATCAGATTTAGTTAGCACTAATTGATAAATACCAATTGATAAAGTAATTCAATCAGATTTAGTTAGCACTAATTGATAAAGTTTACAAATTGATACAAATAAATATCTTGCGTTTCATAAAAAAAACCTACCTTTTTTTAAAAATTCTTTCATTTCAGTTTTCATTTTTTATTTTTAATACATGTTGATTTATATAAGTTATAATACTGATATAAATTATAATAAACCGTAACTGCCTTAATTATGGTAGTAATAACTTTAACCACAATAATATCAAGCAATATAAATCACAACTTAAATCAAAGTTCAACTAAATTATACCTAAACTATAACACTATAATTGCAATCACCTTAACTATAACAATATTAATATAACTGCAACTTATTAAATAAAAAAATAATAAGGTATTGATACTTTATTTAATAATATTTAAGTTTTTAAAAAAAAATTCTAGAATTCTAAAAATACTTATCACTAATTAGTCTATATTAAATGCTATTTTTTTCTATATTTTCTAAAGTATGGTTAAGTCTTATATTATAAGACACATTTTTGTTTTTTATTAAAATTCAATCATGTGCACTGATCAACTAATAGATTGGTAATCAATATATTTTAACATATTTTTTCACATTCTAATTTTCTTTTGCTTTTTTTTCTTTACCTTTTTCCTTCCTTTTCTTTTTAACTAAAAAATCAAATTATGAAAAAAGTTACCTTGATAAATATTTAAAATATAAGCTTTGTGCTTATACTAGTAATAATAAAAAATTTTAAGATGAATATGTAGATTAGATTGAGTAAAAATAGGGTATTAGAATTCATAAGAGTACAGTAACATAAATTTTACAAGGTCAAAACAAATGACTTACCTCTAAAGTTATCCATCCAGAACAAAAATGGCATAAATCTGTTACTTTTTCAAAGCTTAAACTTGCTCTTAAGGAGTTTGTTTTAAGTTATCAATACTAAGCTATTCTGAGTGATGCAATATTAACTGAAAAAGCTAAATTATTAGCAAGTGGATTAGGAATTCTCAAAAATGCATTACAGTTTTCTTCAAGTTAGCTTCAAGAATTTAAAAACGCAATGAAATTCATCAGATAAAATTACAAAGTAAAGCAGCATTAGCTGATTAAGCTACTATCATAGAAGCTTTACCGTTAATATATGATAAATGTAATGTAATAGGATTGGATTGATAAATGTGACGCAGTATATTGCAGATCTAAATGTCAGACATATCAGACATATTGAATATATTTGATATATTTGATATACTAGACATATTTGATATAATTAATATCTTTAACATATCGAATATATTAAATATATTTGATTTATTTGTTATATCTGCCTATGTATTAATTTAATATAAATAGAAAGCAATAAAATCATGTAAACTTAGATTTGCTTTTAGTTCACTTTTAGTTTTCCTTTAGCTTTGCTTTTAGATATACATCTAGTAATTCTTATAGAGACGTCTGGCCTAACATTCCAATTAATACCTTAACTCTTTTGATTTCTCTTATTCTTTCTTATTTTATTATTTCATATATTATTATTATCTTATTTTTATTATTGTCAATAAACATATTATTATTTCTCTGAATCAATTGAGCTATTTTGCTTTTAATCTTATCAGAAGTCCTCTGCTGTGTAAATTATAAACTTGAGTTAAACCGAGATTAAATCACTACGTAAATTTAAAAGAATCACCACCTGAACACTCGTCTAACTATCACAAATCATAGAATTGCACGTTAACAGTAATTATTTATCCTCTTAAACAGATTTATAATATAGATGAGATTAGTTTTTTCTATAGGTATGTTTACATTTTTTTATTTTAATTATTAATATTTTATTATATTATAATTAATAAATAATAATATTTATAGATTAGAATCAGATCAGACATTAGTTATAAAACATTTTT
>CAJVPP010002253.1:0-15609 GCA_910592005.1 Funneliformis mosseae
GATTTTGTTTATTAATCATAAAGCACATGATTAATAATAAGCAATATAGTGGTGCGTTTTTTTTGGAAGCCACTGTACCTAAATAATCCATAAAGTAAAATCTAAGACTTAGTCCAATACTCTGCACCATATAGGCCTTAAATTGTAAAGGCGGAGCTCGCTTCAGTTTAACTTCAGACACAACAGTGTAATTTATTATATCTTTTCCTGCCCTCGCATTCTGAACAAAATCAGACATTTCTTTCGTATCATCAACGACATATGGTCTAGATCCTTCTATAACACATATTTCATATTGTTTTTCGGTAATAATGTAAGCGAGGCCGTCTGAACGATCTGCATATCCCTCTTGCCTCATTACTAGTTTCCTATACGCAGACGCTTGAACAGCCTTGTTACCTCTATAAAAAAAAATCAAAACTTAACACAATAATATAAAAAATATTGTTAGGAATAATACTTACTGTATATAACGAATATTCGAAAACCTGTGCAAAGCCTTCTTTAGAACGGGATGGATGTATGTGTTCATGTACTCTTCTTCCAACATATTGTGATTTTTGAGTGGATTATCATAGAGCATTGAAAATGCATCAAAGCTAAAAGACAAATAAAAATGTCAATAAATAATGGTTTTAACTGAGAATAATAAAAGTTACTTACAAGATGGGTAACGTTTCGAATAATAGTCTTTTCAATTTTTTTAAAAATTGATCTTCTTCCGGTTCTAATAAGCTTTCTAACTTATCATCCCATTGTTCGTGAATGCAAGTCTGCCAAGATATAAATTGTGATGATGTAATTGACTAGCAAAGAGACAAATTACCACTGGATAGTATAAAACAATACCTCTGAAAAAAACTCATTAAGGAACTTAATTGCGCTTTCTGGAAATAACTCATCAACGGACTCAAAGGTCTCTCTTAGAACTTGCATGTAGTCATCTTCATCCGTATATCTTAGTACGAACTCCGAAGACGGAGTAAGATCCATAATTTCGTTCTTAGTTAATTCATTGACAGATTCGTTACAATATTTTTGAAAACATTCCACTAAATTTTTCATTTTTTCTGAACTACGCAACTCGTTTAGGAGATTTTTAACCTGACTGTGATCATTATCATTCTGTAAAATTCATTTTAATTGTTTAGATATTTCTATGTCCACACAAAGTAAATAAAGAATTGCAATACCCTACCAAATTATTTCCTTTTTCTTTTTCCTGCTTCTTCACACCGCTATCCTCAACTTTACAAGATTTTGAATTTTCTTTCTCAATATAGTCATCATTTTGACGTTTCTATAAAAAGAAAAGTATATTGTTAACTACTCTTAAAGAATTGTATATTAGTAATATTCATAATCTTACCAGATTTTATCATTGTCACCCGAAATTTCCATTTGTTTGGATAATTCATTCCTTTGATACGATGAAGCAGTGCTCATCACTTTTAGAGTGTTTACTTGTATTTCGACATTTGTATCATACTGTTTAACATTATACAACAGTATTAGATGAATTAACGATTGAAACGTATCCACTAATCGTTATTATACCTGTTGTTCTTTTAGAGTTCGTTTCTTTTCAAATCGGTTCCAGAATTCAGTGGCTTTTGAATCCTTAAAACAAAAAAAAAAATAAATTATCTATTAGCCTTGCTTTATTCCTTGCTTTACTTATATGTAATTATACAAAGATCATTGATGCTTGCTACACATTGCACCGAGGGCGTCACCTAGCTCCAGAAGTTAACAGGGCGTCACCTGCTTCCAGTGGTGCAGTGCATAAGTACAAGCACTGTATATTGTACCGAG
This sequence comes from Funneliformis mosseae, assembly GCA_910592005.1. Classification (NCBI taxonomy): domain Eukaryota; kingdom Fungi; phylum Glomeromycota; class Glomeromycetes; order Glomerales; family Glomeraceae; genus Funneliformis; species Funneliformis mosseae. The sequence continues at coordinate 1,816 of CAJVPP010002253.1, forward strand.
GGCGTCACCTAGCTCCAGGAGTTAACAGGGCGTCACCTGCTCCCAGTGGCACAAATACAGTCTGGAAAATAATCTAGTAACGAAATTTGACCTGAATAAGAAGAGCTGTTGCAATAGTACATTTCTCCGATCTTTTTCGATTTCTCTTAAATGTTCGTTGAATCGTTTCCTCCATAAAGATTTTAATGCATTCAATCTGGTGCTGTTATTAATGTAATGTTTCACGGCCTCGAGATACCCAGAATATGACTAATCACTCGTAGGAGTTGACGTAAAGTATTTCTCGCCTGCAATTTGTGATATCTTGTATTGTGACGACATTGTTTAGCGCGAAAGTAAACAACAGATTTTTTATAAACTACCAGCATAGTTAAAAATCCATTTATTGGTCCGATTTTTTGAGACGATCAACATTAATCAGCCAATAAAATTCAATAAATATCGTGTAACATAAAATTAAAAATTTATCGTTATCGAAAATAAAATCAACCGGTAAACGGATTCACGATCGGTGCATATAAAATCACGTGTCCGAACTTTGATTTACTCATAACGATTTACCGAGAATATAATTTTTAAGACGCGATTTTAACTAAAATGCTTGCAATAACAATAGTAAGACAGTAAGTAAGTTAATATTTTATGAGAATTTTGTTATAAAGGAGAATTAATATTTTGATTTTTCAGCGGAGAAAGTATTGGAAATATTCAACGTCGCTGGCAAGGACATACTGATAGTCCATTAACGAATTTTGGAGCACAGGTATAATAATAAAAATATCAAATTAAATTCGTTTCCTATTAATAATCGAACCAAAACAATTATCAATTTGATTTTAATTGATTTAATTAATGATAAAAGCAAGCAGAGCAGGCGGGAGAAGCATTGAAACATGAAAAGGTTCGCTTCTTCAACAGGTTCACCATTTTCTTTTTTTCTCAACATCTTACTTCTCTTAAATTATTATTATAGTTTACATTTGCAATTTCAAGTGACTTAACTAGAACAATGACCACAGCAAAATTAATTCTCTCACGAAATATTTATTTCGTCACAAATCCAATGGAAATATGTACGGATTTTCGGTTAAGGGAACAACATTTCGGTAATTTTGAAGACAAATCACTTAACATACCTGTGAAATATGCCATCACCCCTCCTGATCCTCGGTTAATTAAATTTGTCGGAGAAGGAGCAGAATCATTACAAGATGTATTCAATAGAGCAACGACATTCATATCAGATTTACTAACCCATTATCAACAACGACGACAACAAATCACTTGTCAACAAGAATATCCACACATTTTAATCGTGTCACATTCGATTTTCATTAATGAATTTTTAAATGCTTTGTTATCACATAAAACATTGTTACGTCAGCAACAACCGTGGCAATTTGTTCCTTTACATAACACTTCTATATTTACATTAAGAGTTCATCCATGTGACGATCACAAACAAGAACCTTTACGAATTGAAGTCATTAGAAATAATTATGTTGAACATCTTAATGGATTAATTAGACAGCAAGGTGGTATTGGTAGTGCCGTTTATGATATTAAACAAAAGAAGATATCTTCTTTTTTTCAAAAGAAACAACAAAATTCAAGAATTGTTACCAAAAGAGAAATCATGGAAGATCCTATGGATGAAGATTAACTTTGATTAAAATCATATCAATAAAATTTCATTCTTTGAATCATCATCTTTAGAATCACTGAGTGAAAAGAATTTTAACGTATAACGGATAATTAAAGTTTTATTAGAATAAAATATTTTTGACCCGGATATTATAATAATTTTTATGTGTTTTGATTTTGCTTTTTAGTTTTTTTCTTCTTAACTATTTTCTGAGGCTCAGGGTAAGCTTGACTAATTAAGTTTTGAAGTTCGGGATCATTCTTCCATTTTTCCCTAACTGGTTCTAATAAATCATTAATCGATTCCGTAACCGAGGCTTTCAAATCACCAGGATGAATCTTCTTATCGCGAAAATCATCTTCTAGTGATTGATAATCCGTATAAGTTACGTTACCGCCCCATTTTTCATTGCGTTTTATTACAAAACTAGGGGTATTCTCATTATGTGATCTGAGGGGAAATAAAACGAACTTTACAAAAGAAAGTACACCATTATCTGTCACGTTTCCTTCTTCGCAGAAGGCCTTTTTCAATTTGCGGGATACGGCAGCGGCATCATCCAAAAGATCAATCTTAGAATCTGGATCGGATGATGACATTTTGGATCCCGTCAACCCTGGAACCATCGGGTTCATAAGATGTGAACGCTTCTTATAGCCAAGGTGTGGTAAATATTTTTCTGCAAAGACAAATATCTTTCTTTGATCAACTCCTCCAAATTGTGCATCTACTCCCAAGTATTCTTCATCCAACGCTTGTAAACCTGGATACAATAATCCAGATAATAATGCGGATTCAACTTGTTTAACTACTTCAGCACCAGCTTTTTTTGCATCGTGTTCTGTTACAGTGGCGCAAAGTCTGTAATTATCCATATTATACTTCTCCGTTAATTGATAACTGGATCCTATGACAAAATTTAATTTGTCGATCGGAACTCCGATTGATTCTAGAACATTTTTTATAAGCACTTCGTAATATTTCGTTCGAAATTTTACAAGATCAAGTGGTGCTTTCATATTATCAAGAAATGCGTGAATATCGGCTAATAGAATTGTGACCTAAATGCCATTTATAATTAAAAAAAAAAAAAAAAAGAAAAGAACAACAGAACAATTGTAATAGAGTATTAAGTTCATTGTTTCTCTGTATAATAAACGCGATAAACGAAACTTGGACTTTGAGGAAAAAAAACGCACCTCAACACCGGCTGATAAAAAGTCGGCAATTTTGGACATGGGTACAAAATAACCAATATGAGGCTTTCCGGTAGGAGCAGTGCCCCAATAGAGCTTTAAATCTCTCTCCTTAAGAATATTCAATATTTCTTCCCGACCCAAAACTTCTTGAAGATTCCTTGAAATCAGTTCATATTTCTCTTCGGGGCTCATATTATTTTTAGACATTTTGTAATATCTATATTATCGTTTCGTAATAAGCGACGTTTGAAGAGTGGATACTTATATATTCACATTTTTCTATGACACAGACCTTGCTTTGGATCTCGAAATTCCTGAGTCAACCAATTAAACATTGTTCCACAATTTACATAGCCCCCCCATAGTAAATGTGAATTTTAATCGTTTCACATTTTGATTGGCCAAGTGATACGGAGCAATGAATAAAATTAGTCCCGATCAGTTTTCATTTTAAATGCGTGTTTTTCAACTTGACAAATTCCTTAATAGCTACGAATTCCTTTGATTTTCAATTTAGTTTATAAGAAAATTCCTTAATGGGGGCAACTGAAAGCAAACTCGTCTTTCGTAAAGGCGTGTTTAGGTTATTTGAAGAAAGGGCAAGTAACATCTATTCTAGTATCGGGAACTTGAGTATGTGTTCTTATTTTTATCTATTTGTCTCTTCAGAATATTCCAGCCAACGACGAGTATTGGTCGCAGGTAAAATGCTTTATTAAATTTTTGTTAATTATTAAAGTTTTGAGTATATATACTAAAATATAAATTACAAATTTATAGTATTGGCTTCTTCCTGAATCAGCAGACGATGTTTTCTCTCTTGTGGGCGCGCAGGATATTCGACGTGTGAGGGATCAAGCTAGAGAAAATTTACAGACATTGATAAATAAGGTTTGTCGCGTTCATGTAACTGAATAAATTGTTCAAATTATTCAATTAATGATTTACAACAAAAATTTAAGTTGAGCTGTTTTTAAAAATAAAAAAAAATTAACAATTACTGGAAATTCAGGTCATTGACCGTTTACTTCGGATCATGAGAGCACCAGATTTCCCATCAACACAAAATTCAACCCTACAACTTTTGAATTGTATAAGGATCCTTACTCGGTTAATACCATTTATATTTGAATCTGAAGAAATGGGAGATTGGGAGGAAAAATTTTTTTGGACACCTCAACATAAGAAAGTTAAGAAGAATCATAAGACTGAAACGAGCGAAAATCTCCCACAAATGCGAAATGAAGCAACTAACGAGAGTCTGGCAAAAGAATCAAGCCAGGTAGAATTTCATTCAAATATCTAATTGAAATATTTATATGGTAGTATAAACGTTTTAAGAATCATTAGTTCAAATTGGAGAGATTTTATATTGTTCCGATTCTGCAACGTAAAAAGCATTCTAATGCTTATGTTATTCAACATCAAATACATTATGATGATATAGGTCCTAGACTATCTAGACTTTATCGGTTCAAATGAACAATTCAATGAGAAACGCATCATAGTCAATTTATTAAAATTCCTTACCTTTTCGGAATATATTTAGGCATCACAAACACAAAATACAGATTTCGAAACTATTCCTCCTTTGGGTGAACGATTGTTATCGGTAATAATTGATCTCCTCTTTTTGGCGGGATTCACATTACCAGCAACTTTGGCAAAAGATAACGGTCGAATTATATATGTCAACTGGTAAAAAAAAAAAAATTGTGTCTTATTAATCATCGTCTCATATGTTAAATATCTTATTTCATCTTTTATAAGGGAGACAGGTGTAGGTTCTACTATGCCCATTGGTTCATCGAAAGAAAATGATTACAATAAAACGGAAACTTTAAGATTATTGCTTGTATTAATCTCAAAGTCGATGTATATGTCAGGAGGTATTAATTTGAAAAATTACTTTGGGAATTAATTTATATGAAAGGAAGTTTAATGCTTATTTGATTAATTTAGCAACATATATAGGAAAAGAAAACAAATGGATCAAATATTTAGTGCTTAAAATCGATCGCAAGGTCATTCTTGCACTGCTTTGTAGTTTGCTTAATACTGCTGTCAAATATGATCCTACGGGATGGGGTGTACCATATAATCATGTTGTTTTCGCGGACTCACGTGAAATGCTCGTGACAATGTGTCTACAAGTGTTATTGGTTTTATTGGATTACCGCGCTCCTTCAAATCGGATCATAACAAATGATTCGACCGCTAGAGAACAGCAACGAACGGGTTCCGTGGAAACAGTCAAGAGGGAAAAGGAATCGATAACTCAATCACCTAATAATTTAACATCTAATGAAACTAATGAAACTGCTAGAGTAGCCAACAATACTCAAGATAATACACCATCTGCAGATGCTACTTCTAAAGTTACTTCGTCTACACAAAATACACCGAAGGGACAAATACCTTCCCATGTCGATAATGCATTTCGATATTATGCTTCGAAATTGCATCGAGCTCAAGATTTTCAATTTCTCATGGATGGCATTTACCGTATTTTGAGTAACCCTATGCAGGTACCTTTCAAAAAAAAATAATAATAATAATGATACAATAATCACAAATCCTGAAACGGTATTCTAATAATTTTACAATGGCCTCATTGAATTTAGGCAAATAACACATATTTGCCAGGTTCAACAAAGCAAGTTCGATGTCATCAAGAAATGATGATGCTTTGTTGGAAGTTTATAGAAATTAACAAGGTAACATATTATATCATTGAAGATTATTTATATCAAAATTAACATTACATGCTTATCATTATCAGAGGTTTCGAAATTACTTGTTGGAGACTGATAAAGTATTGGATTTGCTTGTCGTCCTTTTATATTACTCGATTGAAAATAAACAAGATTCAGGTATGGTTTTATTAACTTTAATTCTTATTTAGACTTGCGATTATATTTGTTGATATTCATACATTTCTTATTCCTTAAAGCACAACTAGGATTAGTGCGTATGTGTGCATTTATTTTGCAGACATTGTCAGGTGATCGTGATTTTGGCGTGAAATTAAATAAACCGTTTGAAAATCACGGTTCTCTTCCTGCTAATGTCCGTATTCAAGCGTTTAATGGAACTTATGCGGATTATATGATTAGTGTAAGTGAATTTACAATATAATGTTATGATGCTTTATGGAAATTTTTTTTTTTTCTAACGTTATATCTAATTTCTATTTCAGTCAATATATGTTCTTATAGCAACTACGCGTGGGACGTTGCATTCACTATATCCTGCATATGTGTTAACAATTACTAACGTATCCCCCTACTTGAAGAATTTATCCGTAGTTTCATCTACAAAATTAGTCCATCTATTTTCACAGTTTACTTCACCCGGGTTTCTGTTAGCTGAAGAAGGAAATCATCGATTGGCCGAATATATGTTGGAAGCATTCAATAACATTATTCAATATCAATTTTCGGGTCCGTTCTCCTTTCTAAAATTTTTTAATTGTTATTTAAATCGTCTAATATATTTGATTTCATGTATTGATGTGTATTTATTTCTAGATAACCCACACCTTATTTATGCTATTTTACGGAGTCCTAAATGTTTCGAGGAATTGTCAGAATTTACTCTTGCAAAAGGTTTGATTGAAATAAAAAAGATTCAAGCCGCAAAAGAACAACGTAAAAAACAGGTACGGATTGCAGCTATGGAAAAAACATCTGAACAATCAGAAGTTAAGAATTCACAAGATGAACCATCACGGCCGTCGGTGTCAGATAATGAAAGTAATTTAAGTACTCAAAAAGATGAAGATCATGGAGATGTTAATGAGAAACCTGAATTGCAAGCATCTTCAAATATCGATACTAGCCAAGATAGTCAAATAGGTATATCTGATCAAGATTCAGTGCCATTATCTGAAAAAGCCCGTGGTAAATTACCTGAAGGCGTTACAGCAGAAAGTCGTCGAAAGAGTAATGATAGTATAAAAAGTAATAATATAGTACCGACATTTGCTGTTGGAAAATCAGGATTTGTTCCAACCGAAGATTGGGTTTGTATAATTTAATTTAACAATTTTTTTTTTCAATCGTAAAATTTTCAATTTATATTTAAAAATTTTTATCTGAAGGTCTCTTCATGGCATTCACATTTTCCTCTTGGAACAATTCTAATTTTGCTTGGAGAACTTGTTCCTAAAATTGAAGATATATGCGTATCACGATCCATCAATTCAGATCAGCCTGTTCTAGAATTTCTCCGAAAGGTAACAATGGTTGGAATTCTTCCACCACCACAACCTATTCTTATCCGTAAATTCCAATGGTCCGAAGCTAGTGTAGTTTGGTTTTCAAGTTTGTTATGGGGACAAATTTATTTAGCTTCTTCAAATTATCTTGGTATATTTAATGGCACACAAGTCAAATTGTTTTTTATTAAGCCTCCTATAAGAGAAGGACGCCTGAAAAATGCTCTTGGAAATGCAGTTGGTGGAGTTCAAGGAGTTATCGATCGTCTTTCTACCGCCAATCCTGCCAATCCTGCAAATCCTACCAATCCTACATCTACTACTATTAGTTCCTAATTATATAATTGTATAAAAAAATAATATATGTAATTCTTTTATGGAATTAAATTGAATCTTTGGTCAATAAAAAAAATAATTTTTGCGATTCATTCTAGGGAGTTTCTTGCAAATGACTTTGGTTCCGAGTATTTTTTTCTTAAAAATTTTCTTTCGTTCGTAAATAAATTCTAAGTCATGTGTCCACTAATTTATCATTGGTCGAAATTATGCAATTAATCTAAATAAATAAAAAATTTTCACTTTTTTTTTTATAAAATAAAGTGGCAACTAAACATGGGTATCGAAACCGAAACCCGATTTCGAAACATATAAACTGAAATATGCTAAAACTTATTTTATTTTTTATAAATTTATTATATTATTACTAATATAATTTCAATTATATTAATCAAACACAAATTAACTAATTTATTATTAATAAAACCTTGAACTAATGAATCTGGATCAAAATCTTCCTTATTCAATTCTTGAATAAATTTATCACTTTCGTCAATTTCTAATTGTTTATTTCCTACTGGCTTATTCCAAAACATTAATTCCAAATCAAGTATTTTTGAAATCTCTAATTCTTGAAATGGAATTTGCTCATCATCATCAAGTGAACGTGTCATGATTATTTCTTCCTCATTATATTCCTCTATTTCATATTCTTCAATATTACGACGAGCATCATCAGTTGTTCGATCTTTACCATAATTATTAATTCAGATTTACAAAAAAAACTCTTTCTCCTTTCACCCCGAATTTCTAAAATTTTAGAAATTTACTGAGAAAATAAAAATTGTTTCGCTCAAAAACTTTATTTAAAATTTACAACTCTGTTAGCTAGTTCTTTAGCTCACTTTTTACAAACAGTTTAAAACACTTGAAAGAGTTTATTTATTTGATAACTTTTACAAAATGGTTAGAAAATCCCAAAAAACTTCTGTTAACAAAACTAACAAAGGTCGTTACAACTTTCTCAAAGCTAAGCAACCTGAAGCTAACGGCTCTTCTCGCCTTAGAGAAAAGCCCAACTCATCCTTGGTCACTGACAAGAATATTGTCAATAATACCTACGTCAGTCAGTCCACCCTGTCACCCAACGTCCTTAATACTCAAGAATTTGTCTCTATCGAAGACAATACAAATATGGAGACTGAAAACTCTGACTTTATTGTCATTCCTCATCCCTCTTCTTTTGCTTTCGCTGCTTCCATTAGCAAAAATACCAAGGAACTCTTCACTCACCAAATTATCTGTGTGATCAACAATGCGTTTGCGCAGGATGATGCATTCAGAGAACTGTATGTACATTGTGTAAATTTTGTGCGTTCTGAAGTTATTTATTTTGATAATGCAGAATCTATGCAAGCTGCGCTTTCTACCCAACTTCCTGAATTGGGCATTGAGAAATTTGTGGACTACACTGTTTATAAGAATAACATACAGTTTCAGAATAAAATTCTGCGTGTTACAGACATTCACCTCAGTCTTAAAAAAGATACAATCACTTCAATCTTTTTCAAATACGGTAATATCACAAACATCTGCATGCAGACCAGGGACTTATGGCAACATGTATATATTACTTATGACAATCCAGATGCAATTAAATTGTTCTACACAATATGGTCTCGTTATATTTACAATAATTGTGTTTGCATCTATCCTGCATACTTTTCTCCAAAACAAAGTCAAAGAAAGGAATAAATTCAAAGTTAAATTAACCAACCTTCCCTTTAGAATTTTCACCTGTGACCTTCAAGATATTATGCTTGCTGTTAAAGCAAAATCATGTTATATTCCCCGCTCAAATAATTATAAACTCAGACTATTCACCATTCTTTATTTTGAATCGGCTGAGGATTTAAAGATAGCTATCACCAACAGCTACGTTTTTAGTAAATGCTGCCATAAATGTGACGCAGCTGACCATATAGTAATGAAATACCCTTTAATTCTAGAACAGAAAAAATTAACAGATGACATTGATGAACCTAGACCTTCTAGATTCAAACTGTTTTCTGTACAAAGACTTTATAACTGTTTTAAACCTGTTAGATCTTGCTCCCTTATCGTTAAAAATACTATACAAAAAAAGAAAGACCAACTAGCCTTTACCTCCTAAAACTGATCCTCAATAAAGGTAAAGGATCACAAACAGTTGATGACTCTATCCACAATCCTAAAATTACTTTGACTTATAATACAAACAAAAAACTCGACAAATCCTTGATATGTTAACAAAGATGCAAAAGGATATGTCTGAATTGAAAGCTTACATCTCGAAGCTAGAAAAACATGAATTCAACTCAGACTCTACCTCTATCCTTTCCACATCTAGCATTCCTCACAAACCTGTTTTGCATGACCTCGTCTTAAACTTCAATCAGAAAAAACGCATTCGTATTACTAACTCATCATCTGATGAAAACAACTCCTCCACTTTTCATTCTGTCAATCCCAAACTTTAAGCATATATGGACAAACAAAATGCTTTAATCAGCAATCTACACAAATAACTTAAAGAGATAATAACTCAAATCACCATTTTTGTCAACAAGACTGCATAATAACTCCCTCACCCTTAACCTTTATCCTCAATCATAATTAATAACAATACTAATAATATTTCTAATACTAATAACGACACACTTATGATATTAACTCAACAAGATGTTATGTTATAATCTGCCTTTACTATTACTTTTATCACACACAATGTCAATTCTCTCCAATATTTGATCAAAAATCAATTCATCAACGATTTTTTTTCAGATTTTGACACTGATTTTGTTGATCTTACTGAAATTCAACACAAAGCAGACCAAACTTTTCGCAATTTATCTGATTCCACTTACACTTCTTATTAGAGCAACAACATCAACCCTTATGCTGGTGTGACATCCTTATTAAAAAATTTTAGGCAATTTATATTCAAAAAGCATTTTTAAATCACGATAGATTTATTTACATTGACCTTTACTTAGCAGGCAACGTCAAACTTAGAATCTTTTGTATCTACTTACACACTTCTACCGAAATGAGAATCAAGAAAGAACAAATAAAATTACACAAAGAAATTTTTATCCATGTCAAAAAAGGTCTTAAGTCTGACTTTAGAACTATAATTCTAGGTGATTTTAATGCTAACTTAGATATATATTGATCACTAGTATGCAATGAAAAATTGATTCATTGGCAAATGAAATTCTATCAAAAACTTTTTGCCCTGAATTTTTTCGATCTTTATGATATGTGTCATTATATATCCTAACTGACATACAATTTAAGACCCTATAATTTCTGAATTGATACTATTTTTGCTTTACCCAATATCATCTTAGATTTTTATTTTCTTATATTAACACTTTTGACTTTTATTCCTCAAATCACAAAATCGTTTTCGCTTCTTTCTCTGATTTTTGCAAACAGCAATCTGCCAAATCTCATAACCTACAAAACAAAAAGCAGATCCCTAATCTAAAAATAATGAACAATGCTAAATGGACTGAATTTACCGCATATACTAACTTTCATTATCGCTATCACAATTTTGATCATTTCTATAGCCTCTCCCACAATAAAACTAATATGAACATCCTGTGAGTCTAAATTAAGATTGTTATTCTTGTAGCAAATCGCAGCTGCATTCCTCAAACTTGGATCTGTCTCCAACAATATCACAAGCATCCTTTTGAACAACCTGACTCTCTCATTAGCGTCCACAAAGTTGCCTCGTTTTTACTGAAATTCAAAAACACTTTCATACAATAACAAATCTGGCCTAATGCTATTGATTGTTAAGCTATCAAATCGGCTATAGATAAATTAGTCATAGCAGCTAAACTTTTAATAATCATACTCTCTCCCTTGTTAGACGTTTCTAATGTTCGTAATGTCAAGAAACAGCTCAAAGACATTCACAAATTACTCTCTGCTCTTGTTCAAATCGATGTCTAACATACCAAAGAGAAAGCTATCAAAATCTTTATAGACAAAAGATGTAATAATCTTCAAAACGACTCCCTAAAATGATTAATTCAATTTTAAATAGAAAAAAGTGTTTCATTGTATTAGATCGCCTACTTATCAAGAATCTGAACACTTCTATAAATCATTTTACAATCTGTCCAAATGAGATCAAAAGCGCTACTATCAATCATTTCCAAAACTTCGCCCTTTCTGCCTCACCTGCGCTGTCTATGTCTTCCAGATGGATTAACCAATTCAATTCTAGAGATTACGTAGATAAATCACATTATTCAAATTTAATGCAACTACCTACATATGACAAATGGATTGCTGTTCTCAAATCACTTCCTAATAATAAAGCTACTGGTCCCTTAGGAATTTCTAATGAAATGCTTTCTCATCTAGGCGATAAACTTCAAAAACTACTTTGAAAACTCATCTGTATATGCTTCACCTTAGGCGATGTTCCAAATGAATGAAAAATTACACACATCTACCCTATTCTAAAACCTATAGACTGGGAATACGACATAACAAAAACAAGACCTATTACATTATTAGAAACTTGTCATAAAGGTTTTATCAAAATTATTACCAACAGACTCTTCACAATACTTGCCAAACACAATATACTATGAGGTGGAAATTTTGCTTGCCTACCTAGGGGATCAACTGAAGTACCTATCAAAATTGTCAATATGTGTCTCGAAGATGCAATCGAAAACAAAAAAGAAATTTGGATTTTACTTCAAGATCTCTCTAAAGTCTATGATAGAGTAGACTTAAAGTTTCTTTATCTAGCCCTCAATTGCATCAAAGTTTCAAAATCAGCTATTGATTTTTTGATCAATCTTTTCACTACAAGAAAAAATGCTATTTTTACAACATATAGAACTTCAGATTATTATGACGTAAAAATTGGTATTGATTAAGGAAAAGTTATATCACCTTTACTTTGATGCATTTACTTAGATCCTCTCTTTTGTGAAGTTACCTCACTAAATAAAGGATACACTATTAATTACACTTGAACCTCTGATTTAACTAATATGACCACCAGTTCTCTATTTGCTAGTATCTCTTCACTCACCTTTATGAATGATACCAATTGGATTGCCAGTTCAAAATAAGATTTGGAATCTATTCTTGAAGTTGCTGAAGAATTCTACAATCTTATCAGATCAACACTCAATAAAGACAAATCCAAATTATTGACAACTAAATCTTCAGATAACATAACAATTCCTCTCAAATTTGGTTTATCTACAATTAACATTGTATTAGAAACTGGATCTGTTCACTTTCTTATAGTCTGGATCAATAGCAAACACTCTACAACTTTTGTCAAAAAATAACTCGCTTTTGATATAAATTGTTTTGTTTCTTTAATGCGTTACAAACCTTTAACTGATAAACAGATCTCTTACATTATTAATATGGTGCTTTGTTCACTACTAGAATATCGAATGCAATTAATACCCTTGTCACAACAAGAATGTCTATTACTCTTTGCATCTGTGCATTTCCTATTCAAGAAAAAGAACAAATTTGCATCTATCTCATCTAATGTTCTTTTAAACTTCAAATAATTCTACAATTTGAATGATCTTTGGTTATTACAAATTAAATCTCTCTCTACCGCTCTTTTATATCAGTTCATTAATTTTACAAATTATAAAAATGTTTCTATTATAAGACTCTTTCAACTCCAATCCTAACACTTTCTTACCACTTCTCCCCTTGACTTTTGGTCCCACCTATTTGACAAACTTTCTTATAAAAATCTTATTGGCGCTTTCCTTTCACTTATCAAGTCTACTTCCTCTAAACTTTCACTTATTACTTCTCCTCTTCTTATCAACCAAATCAAAGGAGGATCTTACCTTATTGCAAAAATTTTTCCCTACAAAATTTACAATTCTTTCAAAAAAATCTTGACTAATCACAACTTATTTTATTTAGATCTATTAATTTCTGCTTCAGGTTACCAGCTGATTACAAAAGTTGATTTCCTATTTAGAAACTTTAATTATTGCTCTAAATACTTTAGATCACAAACTCTTTTCAAGCAATTAGTAGACATTGTTTTAGAAAATAATTTTCAATGACTTCTCAAACCAGAATTTAAATTAGTTTTCACTTTACCCTGATATGAATTTGTCGTTAACTTACCTTATTTAAACGATCGTAAAAAGGAATTTATTGCATCATAGAATCTTACAACTAACAATCCTTCATTTAGTCAAATCATCAACAAAAATCTGACTAATAACCAATTTGTTTGTTAACATTATACAGAAGCCTACAGTAATTTACCGGATTTTTGTTACGTGAATTAGTAGATCGGTATTACAATCACCGATTACCCCCTAAAATACATATAAAGAAAAAAAATTGAAAAGAAATTCATTTTCACTTCTCTTTCTAGTTTTAAA